>JANIWI010000092.1:0-51593 GCA_030705115.1 Suzukiozyma pseudoglaebosa
CTTTTTCTCATTTTTTTTTTTTATACAGTCGGTCTTAATTTCGGCTAATTCCTGAGGTTTGCTAGAGGTGATCGTTTTAATCAAGACAACGTAATCAAGACTCATGTCAAGGTCTCACCCGAAAACAGCTTATAAGGACGATATGAATTCGAAGACTTTTGTTCCCTTTCCCTTCCACAATCCGTTTGATATCAATAGCTATCCCATCACCAACCCGCCTTTGTTTGATAGTACCATGAACTTACCCTATGACTTGAATGATGGTGTCAATAGGAGGAGGAGAATCTCAATCAGTAATGGGCAAATTGGACAGATCATCAATCACGAAGCTATATTCAATTATGACAATAATGATTTCCACCCTTTTGATGGAATGTATGGCAGAGATGTCTACAAAGATAATCATAATCATCAATCACAACATCAACAACAACAACATCAACTACAACAACAACAACATAATGGTAGTAGTAGTAATACTACTACTACCAATAGTAGTAATAATAATAACAATAGTAATGCCAGTAATAATTATAATAATTATGGGAAAAATCAAGAAATCCTTAAAGATGGTTATAATAAATCAGAATCATTCAAATCTCATGAGTTTGAAGCAAATGGATCAGCAAATAATCTTGATATTTCGTCAAATATTCCCATTTCTGATGGATTATTAGTAATAAATGGGCAAATTTCTCATGTTTCACTGTCACTGGCTTCTCAAGTAAATTCAACAGTTCCTGATCAAGTCTCCCAAGCACCTGCTCACACAAATCATTCTACTTCAGAGATTGAATTTCAACAAAATCCTATGTTTCCCCCTCAACAATCTCGAAATATGATTCCTTTGAAACAAGACAAAATCGTCGATGTAGCAGGAGTTCCTCCTCCAAATCATCAATTAATTTATAATGATGAAGTAATTTTTAATCCTAATAATGGTCCTATTCCTGGAACTGCGGCTTGGAAGAAAGAAAGACTATTGGAACGAAATAGAATAGCGGCTTCAAAATGTCGACAACGTAAAAAGCAAGCTCATTTGAAATTACAAGATAATATTAGTAAATTTGAAAAAGAATTACAATCTAAAACCGATTCTATCAATAATTTAATCAAAATTATCAAATTTTATAATAAAAATTTGAAAAATTATTTTGAAACTGGTAATGATGATGATTTACAAGAACTTAAAAAATATATTGAAATTGACGATTTAGAAAATTTGGAAAATTGGGCTGAATCACAATTAAGTGAATCTCAATAATTAAAGAAATTAATTATAATAATAAAAGTAACATACCCCAAATATATGAAATTAATATTGAAAATCTTTTTTTATGAAAAAATCGATTATGCAGAAATATATCAATAAAACAGGTTTAGTTAAATTGATTGAATTGAGATCAATTTGACGATTTGAATCAGACCAATTTTCTGGTACTGTATTATTAAACAAGTTGGCAATACTCATTTTTAATTCATTCATATGTATAAAGAAGTACTGCGATAAGATGACTTTGTCTTATTTCATTCATTAACAATATTGGCACATTTTTATTAATTTACAATTGTAAGACTTTATGTACAAAAATTGACTACAAGTTTAGTAGTTCAAATAAAATCATATCATTATCAGGTCATAATGAGTATGGAACATATTTAAACCAATTTCAATTTGCTCCATTTTTGTACCTTCAATAATAACATTTTCTAGATACGGAATCCAAAACAATCTTATACATAAAGAGAAAATTTTAAGATTGTTTTCATCGATTGGTAGTGAAGACCAGCAATGAGAACATCTCTTTATCTGTTTATGAGTCAATATATGTAAATAGTATCTTCAATCTAGTTACTGTAATTTGATATTTTATAAGAAAAATTTCAATCATTCTTCCAAGCATTAACATTTAAAAATTTGACTTCTAAGTTGTTTTTACTATCCAAATGATTGGTTGTTTTTAGGGTGGAAATACATGTAGCTATTACATTATGCTCTCTACGAAACACTACATTGACAGTTGTGAATGATATTCAAATCAATTAAAGAATTGCATAGTTTAATATTTTTAAATCTCTATTATTATGATTTTTTAGCTAACCCAAATTCATCGACTAAAGAAGTTTGCGTGATTTGAGGACCTTCACCAATTTTAGTCAAAATTATTCTTGAAACACCTTGATGAATATTTTCATCGACAATGAAATTATGATTTGTTTGCCATTGACCTTTCCAGCCTGGTATTTGATGGAAATACTTATATAAAACTCCTAAGACTTTTGATTCATTTGCTTCATCATAGTAAATAACTGCATTAGGACCAGCATCAAAAGTGTAGGCAGCAATTATTTCCCCTTCAGTATCATTCAATTGATGAACTAATTTAATAATTTTTTTGGAAGTATCATTCAAATAAAAAATTGGTGGATAAGAATCTAAGCAAACAGCATGAAAAGAATTTGAATCTTGCATAGTTAATTTAGCGAATTCAGGGAAGTTTTTAGTCTTAATTGCTTGCTTCATTTGTTCATATCTTTGCGGTACTGTGTATTCAATTCTATGTTTGAATAAATCTGAAGTTTGTACTGTAGTTTGCATTCCAGTAGTTGAAGGTGTATCTTTTTTATCATCAGAAACAACCAAAATTGCCGCTTTCATGGTTGGCCAATGAGACAATGGCTCTATTTCAACCGCTTGTGAATCATTTCCATCCACTTCAGTTCCCATTTCCCAAGCAACAAATCCTCCAAACAAAGAACGACACGCTGACCCAGAACCTTTACGAGCAATTTTTGATAATTGCGATAAATCTTGAGGTAATTGATATAATTGAGCAACTCCATAAACTAAAGCAGCAAACCCTGCAGCAGAACTAGCTAAACCGGCAGCAGTTGGAAAATTGTTTTCACTAACAATATTCAATTTCAAGTTGGAAATTTTCTCTAATTCTGGGTTTTTTGCTTCTAATTCTTGTCTCAACTTTCTTAAATCTGATAAGCATGCTTTGGATCTTGGTGTATCTAAAGATTGAAACTCACCATTTATCGTCAATTTGTCTTCAGTAAAATCTGGAGATACAGCAACCGAAGTCAACGTTCTTAAATCATCTTGAGATAACGTAACTGAAATCGAAGAATTGGTGGGTAAGTTCAAATTTTTATCTCTTTTACCCCAATACTTCAATGTAGCAATGTTCACAGGCGCCGTCACCGAAATTGAAGAAATCGTCATTGTTATCAATTTTTTAAATGTTGTCAGATTGAATTTTTCACTATACGATGGAAATCGATTTTGTGTCACATATCATAAACATCCATAAATTTAAATATTGTTACATTTATATAAAAATTATATAATTTGAACGATTAAACAAGAATAAAACAAAAGAATATCGTTATACAATAAAAAAACAAAAAAGAAAAACTCAAAAAAAATGAAAAAAAACTTCCCAATAATATCGATAAAAACTAAATAAAACAAGGTAGTCTTGATTTGATTGATGTAATCAAAAGTCTAAACAATTCTTAGGTTTTTTCCTTTCACTTCTTTTCTCTGTTTCTGCTTTGTCATTCTTTTTTATAATTTACAAGTGACTTATTAAGTCTTATCTTTTTTGTCATTTGATGCCCATTTATTAGGTTGATTTTCTAGTCCATTTCCATAATCTTGCTTTACAATCACCAGACCCAGTAGCAAAGATACCTTCGGTACCTTGACTATTTAAACTTACAGCAACTGATATAACTGAATTTCTGTGACCTTGTAACATCAATAAAGGATTACCTGATAATTGATCCCAAAATATAACTCCTCTATCTTTTGAACCTGATAATATATATTCATTTTTTGGAGTTGAACATACTGATAATACAAAATCTTTATGACCAATATAGGTAACTTCACAGCTTGATTTTTTCGAATTGTTTGAAGTATTTATTTGTTTACCTTCTAAATTCCATAATTTAACAGTTCTATCTAAAGAACCAGAAGCAATTTGTTTACCATTGATTGAAAAGGCTACCGAGTAAACTGAATCCTCATGTCCATTACCATTTTCATTACCAGAATCTAATCTTTCAACTAAAAAGCCTGTGGTAGAATCCCAAACTCGAACAGTTCTATCTAATGAACCAGCAGCAATTAATTGACCATCAGGTGATACCGCAACAGTGGTGACACCATCTTCGATAGATAAAGTTAAAGAACATTGAGATGATCTTAAATCCCAGATTCTAACTGTTCTGTCACCGGATCCACTAACTAAACGATTACCATCTGGGAAAAAATCGAGAGAATAAATATCTTGTTCATGACCTCGTAAAATCTTGATAATTCTTTTAGTAGTCAAATCCCAAATTCTGATTAATTTATCTTCAGCACCAGTAGCTAATAATTTTCCATCAGGGGAAAAACAAACTGATCTAATATATAAGTCACCATTAGTTGTAGTGGGAGCTGGTTCTTCGGTAGAAGTTGCTCCTGTAGTAGTGGTGGTTGCATTCGATGTTGAACCGTCTTTTTCAACATCGTTTGAATTATTATCATCAATTAATTTAGCAATTAATTCACCAGTTTCCACGTTGAAAACTTGAGTTGTTTTATTACAACCAGTAGCAATAAATTTGCCATCTTTTGAAAATCTCACACAACAAACAACACTTGAATGATCTAAACTATGAATTAATTCAACATCTAAATCTCGTTCAAAAGCAGGATTATATAAAATATAATAATCCAATTTTTGCTTTTTAAACAATGGATTAGCTTTTAAAGCATCTAAATCGGTTAAAAATGGGGGAATTTCTTTTACGTGTAAAGCTTTTTGGGCCGGATTCACAACATATTGAGTTTTATCAATAATTTTCAACGCAGTTGAAGTTTCCTCAATTTTGGCACCATCTTTGATCGTTCCAGGAATAATGTAAGAAGGAGGAGCTTTAGGCAATGATTGACCAGCAGCAGGTGGAGGAGGAGGAGGTTGCTGGTGTTGCTGTTGCTGCTGGTGTTGTTGTTGCTGTTGCTGTTGTTGTTGCTGTTGTTGTTGTTGCTGTTGTTGTTGTTGCTGTTGTTGTTGCTGTTGTTGTTGTTGCTGTTGTTGTTGTTGTTGTTGTTGTTGTTGCTGTTGTTGCTGTTGTTGTTGTTGTTGTTGAACTTGAGGAATTGGTTGAGGTTGTTGATGTTGAACTGGAATTTGATTTTGATTAGAATATTCTTTTTCCTTTTTCAATTGAGGAGGTTGAATTTGCTGATGATAATACATTTGTTGGCCGTTTTTTTGTTGATGAGCAAAACGATCACGATTTTCCAATTCAGTTTTCAATCTTAAGATTTCTTCTTCATAAGCTTCTTTAATTTTTCGATGAGCCATTTCCAATTCATAAACGGTTTGTCTTATTTGTTGCATTTCTGAAGTTTGTTGATTATATTTCATATCGTAATCTTCTTTGACCTGCTTGAAAGAACTAGCCTCATTAAAAGCATAATCAAATTCTTGCTTTACCGCCTCCAATAATTCAGTTAATCGCTGCTGATGTTGTTGCCTCGACACTTGAAGCGACGCTGACTGTGCTGGTGGTGGTGGCTGCTGTTGTTGTTGTTGTTGTTGCGGTTGCTGTTGTGGTTGCTGTCCACTTTGTTGTTGGGCAACCTGTTGGTTGACGGCTTGCTGTTGTGCCGCCAGGCTAGATGTATACACCGACATTCAATCAATCAATCAATCAACAAATTAATTAATATTATTAAATCAATGAATCAATGAATCAATGAATCAATCACTTTAAATATCAATATTAATATCAATATTAATCAATATCAATTAAAAACAACACAATCATAAAAAAGATTTCTTCACAACGAAAAACTTTTTTTTGGCGGACTGTATGCAGGAAGACACTTAATGATAGCAAGAAATTTGGTTGACAATTGAAATAAAGAACGAGAGAGATATAAAGAAAGAGAGATAAAAAGAGAGATAAAAAGAAAGAGATAGAGTGTGCGTTTGTTTGTATATGTGTGTGTTACATTGTGGTTAATAAATTATTGAGGTTTGTGAACGGGGGAAGTGGGAAATAAAAAAATGGTATTGCCACGAAGTAAACTGGGGGTGAAATTTTGCCGACATTTCACCCCATTTTTATTTCACCCCATAAATTAAATGCCTTAATTGGGCACCACAAAAAAAAAACATAAACATAGACATAAACATAGAAATAGACATAGAAATAGACATAGACATAGACATAGACATAGACATAGAAATAGACATAGAAATAGACATAGACATAAACATAGACATAGGAATAGACATAAACATAGACATAGACATAAAAATAAATTACCAGTAGAATTATTATAGAATTATTATAGACTTATTATAGACTTATTATCGAATTATTATACAATTATTGTATCATTGAGATTATTCAGTAAAATCAGTTTTTATAGTAAAGTTTTATTGTCAAATTTATTGTCAAATTTATTATCAAATTTATTGTCAAATTTATTGTCAAATTTATTGTCAAATTTATTGTCAAATTATTGTCAAATTTGTCGTCAAATTGTTGTCAAGTTTATTGTCAAGTTTATTGACAAATTTATTGTTAAGTCGGATTGATGTTATTTTTAGTTATTAATTTTATATGCAGGCAGGAAGAATAGGAGACAAAATTTTTTGTTTTAATCTAAAAATAATCAAGTGATATATGAAAGAAAGAACAAATGGTTAAACAATTAGAGAGTTGAACTAGAGAGTTAAGCAACTGAAAAACTACTAGAAAATTAAGCAATTAGATAGTGATTTTGGTTAATTCATTATGATATATATATAACATATATGTATAACATATATGTATAACATGTATGTATAACATGTATGTATAACATACATGTGATAACATACATGTGTATCATTTGTATGGAATGATTTTAATATATACCCATCGATTATTGTTGATATTTTTGTCATGTTTTTGATTTTTTTTTGTCATGTTTTAGTATTATCATATTTTCTTATATGTTTTGTGTTACCTCTTATAAACTGTCTTTAGCTTTTGAGTTACTTACATAAAATTCATTGATATAACAAATACTTACTGACTTTTTTTTTTTTTTGACCTTTTTGCAGCCATTTTTTGAACACATTTTCAAAAACGATAGCTTTTTCACAAAAGAAATGAGTTATTGGCCATACAATCAATATTTTATTACAATCAACAACCAAAAAAACCATTATTCTTTTGTATAAATATTTAATTTCTTCCAACTAATAAAACCAATACCTTATTGTATATATAATCAATTTCATCAAACTAATAAAGCCAATATCCTATTATATAAATAATTAATTTTATCCAACTAATATTTATTCATACCTAAAATTATTCTTCGATTTCTTATCAAACTTATTTCTTGACTAATTGCTTTATTTTAACAAACAGGTATTGGGTTGTGGTCTTGTTAAATCTCTTTTAATTGCCATTTGACTAAAATATTCTACTTTTTAAATTGATTTTTATTTTTGTTCCCTATTTAAATCTATCTCTTTACTCTACCTTAATCTATCAATCATGAAAATTTCAAAAACCCAAAAACACAAACATCTAAAATATATTCATTTCATTACAAAGTCTTCCGTTTCTTTCATTCAGCAAATCTTGATCTTGCTCTCAATTTGGGACCATTCAAATAAAATAGTGTTGGAATAGCAATCATCCCTATAGTAATAAATCCTAGAATTGATGATCCCCATCCTACTGGGAATTTTTCTGATCCAGTATTATTATACAAAAACCCACCAAACAATGGAAATACCCCAGCAATCACTGACCTGAAAAAATCATTGCTTGCAAAAATCGATGCTATAAATTCTGCTTTGAATGATGCTAAAATATAATTAAACAACGTTTGAAATATAAAAAATGCTCCGCATGCATAAATAGCTGCCCCAATTAATGGGAAAATCCAATGTATGGTTGTAGATGAAGTCCAAGCGAATATGAATATTCCAATTGGCATTATAACTGCCCCAAATATAGCCACAGGTATAAAAAGTTCTGGATTTGGCTTAATACCTTGTAAATAGGGTTTAGTATAATTCTTATGGGTCCATAAAATATAGGCCACAGCTCCTGATCCAATACCAATCATAATTGAAACATAAGATACTCCCAATTCTACTAGTGTGAAATTTTTAGTATGTAAAAAAACCAATGGGAATGCTTCAAACCAAATATACATGATTGAATAAACCAATGCGATGTAAATATTAATTAATAAAACAACCGGTTCGACAATAGTAACCTCGAATGGTTTATAAAGAGTTTCAATAGCTAATTCTTTTAAAGATAAATTTTCATTATCAATTTCACCTTGAGATTTGATATTTGGATTACCAGTCAATTTTCTTAATCTCTTAGCTTTTCTAGCAAGTAAAGTTGGTTCATATGTTTCTGGTAAGAACCAAGCAAGTAAAATAAGACAAGTACCAGAAATAATTGCCATAAACCAAAAAGTCCATCTCCAATTTTCTTTGACAGTAAGAATTGACCCCACTAAAGGGCCAAAACTTGGTCCACAAACAGCAGCTAATGACCATGTAGCAATACCCAAAGGAATGTAAGGTCTGGATAAAACTTCAGCCACAGAAGCTCCTCCAGTAGCTAAAGCTGGTGAAGCAAAGAATCCAGCGAAAAATCTTAATATTGATAAATCAACTATATTCTTACTTAAAGCAATTGGAATTTGAAAGATGAAAAAAATCAATAATGTAATTATATAAATATATGTTCTTCCAAATGCTGAATTTTCTGACATTGGTGAAAATATCAAGGGACCAATACCATAACCGATGACAAATGTAGTTAAAGGTAAGGTAGCGGTAACAGAACCAACATTGAATTCGGACATGATTTCTTCAATACCGGGAGTATAAATTGCTGATGCCATATAAACTGATACAGTTAAAAATGCAATTTGAAAAATGAAAAGACATTTTAAGCTTAAACACCAATTAATTGGTAAATCATCATCTTCAGTCACTAAGATCACGTCTTCTAAAGTCAGATGGATTACTGAATCCAGATCTAATGTATAAGTAGTTTCATTACATTCTTCTTTCTTTACAACTAAATATTTATCCGGGATGATGTAAGCATTTTCCTCTTCAGGATAGGTGAAATATTTATGCGATGATAAATGATAAATAATCCTTCCCATGAAGGAATCCCTAACAAATGGATGCATCGGTACTTAATACTTTTAAAATGGAACCAAAATACGGCTAGCTATATATACCAACAACAACTACAAAAAAAAAATAAAACTGCCATCTTTAATATATAAGCAAATCCTAATTAGGAAATGGATCCATCTCATCGGGCTAGTCCCGATTGAGTGAAACCCTGATTACGAGTTCGGAAATAATCCCAAACTATTGAATCCACACTAAAACTAAAGCCACACCCAACATAAGCGTAAACTACAATAGTGGTTTTTAAACTCAAAAATCAACGGATAAAAACCAAATGGAAACATGATTTTGGGTGTAGTAACCGAGTTGTTTTATATAGCATCAAATCAAATCAAATTTATATTTATACTATACACTGTTTGTGTTTGTTTCGGTAATGAATAACAATGTTAAGAATTACTCGCGTATTTTATTTTTCGGGTGAAACTTTCTATGAAATCAAAGTAAACATTTTCGTGATTATTAATTAGTTGTAGTCTGTGTGAAAGATCTAATTTTTGATTATACCTCCAAAAATTCATGCTGTTTTGTAGTTACTTCTTATTGAAAAATTAAGTAAAAGAAAAAAGCAGAAAACAAAAAACAAAAAACCACACATTCGATACAAATAGTACTGCTTTTGTTGTATGTGGTTCTGAACCCTAATGCAAACGATAAGTACTTAATTAATAAAAAATAGGCTTCAAACCAAGCCTGGTTGGTTAATGTAATTTGGTTTTGGTTTACTCATCTTCAATGTTAGCAATCGGGAATTGGTTATGTGGTATATTATTTGGGATAATCGTTCTCACCCCCTTTATTTATTTTTCGGGTGAATGTACATCTTCTAACAAACGGCTATATGACAAACATTTGTAATCCAGGTGCTAATCGGAATTTGAAGATAGTAACTAAATACTAGCTTGTGATGATATCATATATTATCATCTGAATTTATCACAAGAGTAAGGTCAGGGAGTTTTTCCCCCAAGTTTCTCCTTCATCCCTTGGTTAACGATACTAGAAAAAATTTATGTAGAATTACTTTCAATTGATATTTTGAGCTTGTTTATTTTTGTTGAATTAAATCGTAAACCTATATTATATATACATGTTATACTGATTTTTGGTTTTATCAACCAAACAATTTAATTGAATCTTGATTCACAGTTATTTCTTCATTTTCTTCATTGTTGTCTTCTTCTTGTTCATTCATATTTACTCTCTGTCCTAATAATGACGCAAAAAATTCATCAATTTGATTATCATCCCATTTCCAGCCATTTCTTGGAACTTCAAGATTTGCTATTGGTTCTTGTATAGAATATTTCAATTTTCGTCCCTTAGAAGCCTTTGTATCAACATTTTTATTCAATTTTTGAACTTTTTGAGCCGATTTTAAATTTACCATAGTTAGTCCGGTAGTTGGATTTGAAGACTGAATTTTCTTATCAACTAAGTCATTTAATAAAACTCTATAAAAATCATCGTCATCAAAAATTTCCGATATTTCTCCTGATTGTTTTGGCTTCTCAACAGGAATATCAAGATTAGATTCTTCTACTTCTTCTAGTTGTTGTTGCTGTTGCTCCTCTTCTTCTTGTTCGTTTCTATATCCCAATGGTGTTATTTGACGTCGATTTAATTTTGTTCTCTTGATTAATCTTTCCATGTCATGGAGGTTGTTGTCAACTTGTTGATCAAATGATTGGTTGATTGCTTTGAATTTACCATTATTCAACGCATTTGCACCCGAAGAATTTTGAACTTTCCCTGACCATTTGATTAAAATTTCATGACGATACTTTTCCAAATATTCATCAAATTTATTAGTTGTTGATAAATATTGATCAAATGATCGCTTTTTAGGTAAAGCAACTTCCTTCTTGGCTATAGAATCTGAAATCAATAATTGATTTCTTAACTTGAAGATTGAATCGACTAAATCATAACATGACTGTTTAATATTGTCTAAGCTTTTCTTGGAAATTTTCTCATTTATTGATTTTAAACAAGAATGCGATACTGGTAATTGATTTGAGTTTATCAATGATTTTTGAAGTTTCAATCTTGAGTCAATTAACTTGTCAAAAAATTTATGCTGTTGTTGTATGGCATATCCCTTTAAGGAATCATTGGTAGCTGATTGTGATAACCTATTTACTATGTGTTTTCTTTCTGAATTGATTAATTGTTTCAATTTTGATCTCTGATGATCTAATTCTAAATTTGAATTTTCATCTAACAGATCTTCATCTGATGATTCAGATTGCAATTCAACATCATCTAAATCAACAGAATCAGAGCTCAAGTTATCATCTTCCTCTCCTTTTTCTACTTTGCCATTTGGCAAATCATCATCTTCTTCTTCTTCATCATCATCTTCATCATCATCTTCATCATCTTCATCTTCTTCCTCGTCCTCTTCCTCGCTTTGATCTTCATTATATAACTCATTTCTACTAGTCACACTACCAGTGTACTTACTTCCTAAGTTTAGATTATCAGTTTTTTGTCTTAATTTTGATTTTGGAACATCAACATAATGATCATTTATCACTTCTTCATCGCTTAACTGATCATCATCGCTGAAAACTTGTTTCAAATCATTATCTTCAATGTCATAATCCACTTTCTGCTCCTTAAGCTCCGAAATTTGTTGCAACAATGATTTACCCATGATTAGGTTTATCTTATTTACATCATCCCAAACTCATCTCATCAACCTTTCTAAATTTCTTGACAATTAAATTGTCACAGTCACGTGATAATTGTCGCAAATATTTTGAAAGTAAAAGTTTTGATTTTTTTTTTTTGTATTGCAATAGAAATGTGTAACATGGCAAGAGTTACATGAACTGGAGTAGAATGGAATGGTATTTCAAGCCTGATAGACTAAATGAACTTGATAATTTAAAATTGTTGATTTGGATTAATTTAGTGTATCTAATGGACCCAAATCAATGATTACATAACCGTTTCCAAGCTAATACTATTTTCAATATGTGAAAGAACATAGTAAAAAGTATTCGATTAGATTTGTTTGCATGGACATAAAGAATTAATGACATGGATGCAATTTCGACTTATAGTGCCCACGAAATTTTTTTAAGAATATACTTGCACCAATCTTGGTTGGTGGCACTAATACTTGTAGTAACTTTGACGGTTCTTTTGATAGCTTAGCTAGTGATTATTTTTCTTCTGATATTGGCCATAAGTTCAGTGTGACACATCTCTTAACTAGTACATTGGCATCGGCGCTATGATAGTCAATGCCCTCAATCGTAATGCTGACTCAATTTTAAACTTAACAATGTCATTTAGGGTTTGCATTTGAGTTGCTTAACGGTACTGCCAGATCTGATCTGAGCATATACGTCAAGAAGTATTGCAGCTGGTTCTCCCGACGACACAGATAGATTAACAGAAGTAAGAATGCCATATGAATCGGCAATAATAGATATAGTCAACATGAATTAGGTTAAACTAAATTGGAGAAGTAAATTCAACAATGAAGCTATTGTCATCAAATGAAAACGAGAAATAGGCAACAATTCGTTGTCAAGTTCGACAATATCGAAATTGTAATTGGTTTGATTACAAATGACCTCAAAAGGACTATGAAAAACAACGTACATCACCTTTCAATGTATCAATTGATAATCGGCTTGTGTATAGCGATACTGCCATATTAGAAAGTTTTAGATCGAAGGTTATTAAACAAGTAGGTAAACTAAAATTATCATTTCATGTATCGGATTATCTTACTGGCTCGAATTACCAAATAATGAATTTGATTGATCTCTTATTATATTTTTTGCATTGTGGTAGAGCTCCAATTGCTAACGAATATTTCGAAATGTGTCAATTTATCGAAAAAGCTCCATCAAATAGGCTTAAATTGTTACCTAGTGTCTTCCTATGCAATCATGATTTAAGAAGCTTTGAAATCATGGTTTTTATCATATTTTGCTCTCAATTAACCTTAAGAAGTTACAATATTCAATAGAACGTATATTCAATGAAACAATATCTGGTTTAAAGTATGTGTTATCGGAGTAGAATTGATTGTCTTAAAGACCATTAAAAAGATGATTACTTAAAGAAGTGCCAGAAATTTGTTAGACTTTTTGATCCAAAACTTGATGCTGATTCTTTTATTGGAGTGATAACAGGTGGAGGGAGAAGTTGGTATGTGAATATAATTTTCTATATTTGGTAACACAGTATTTAAAGTACCTAAAACTTTCAGCCGTCATTCAAGATTATAATTAAAATTCATTTATTGAATTAAAATCATTATATAAGACTAAAAATTTCATTAAAATTATTGATGTTGAATAACACCAGAAAATCCGATTTCCAAAGGTATTTCATGGAAACTGCCGAGATTACCAATTGAAGAAAGACATTATTGCTCCAACAGCTGACTACTGTGATGAAGAAAACATAGATCAATCTAGTCTATCATATCGAGTCGTATTAGATAGTCTTTATTGTTCATTGCCAAATAAATATTTTAATGAAATTTACTGCCTCCAAGTATCCAAAGTATTTAGAAGAGACTTTAGTGAAATTGAAAAAAATCAAATTAAATTAATATTTCTGCAAAGACAATTCGATGTAAAAATGATTCCGTAAAGTTGCATGATATAGACGAAACCAAATCATCACACAGTGATTTATTATTATTTGATAGAATTATATAATACTAAAGTAATATCTACTGATCACATTCTGATCGAACAGCGAGATTTGTGGGAAGTTGAATTAGTAACATCAGAAGTCAAAAAAAAACTTGTAGCTTAATAGATGGGAAACTATCTTAGATTACAAAACAAGGAAAACAATAGTCTCATAAAAATTACTATCCTACCACGAGAAGGATTTCAAGCGACATTTAAACGATGAATATACTGAATAAAGTTGGTGGGGTTGACTTCCAATTGCAATCACGACTACGAAAATCTCGAATAGACATAAACATGCAAACTAACTTTGCTTAGACTTATCACACAAATGAACGCAAAAAAAGTAAAAACTGACTTTAAACTAAATTGATAATAATAGTTTTGTAAAATCATCCAATTTGTGTAGTAGTAATACCGAAGATACACGTGGTGGTAGAAATTTTCTGAAGCTATCTTCATGCTCTTACAATTTGGTCGTTTTTCTTAGTTTAATGTGCTCAAAAATCTTTAAGTGAATGCATCAGACATGATACTTAATTTCTTCAATTGACTACAGTTCCAGGATGACAAACCTGGAACTTGTAAATTATCATTTTAACTCTCTATTCAAACAGAAGATATTAGTTTCACTGATAAAACCCGTATAATACGAATCAAATCTATAAAAAAATTAAACATGTCATAATAAGCTATCATGCATACTTTGGAGTGGTACGATTCATTAAAAGTTTTGTCAAAATTAATTCTAATTGGTAGGTTTTGTCCAGATAATTGTTGTGTGACTTTAATACAGTTTCATAGCTCTTTAGGAGTGGAGTTATTTAGATCAGGGCAAATGTAGTTTTTGTAGGGGAGAAGTAAATGTAGATACTAATTCAACAAGTAACCCAAAATTGAGCATCGGAATCGTACTTCAGATGGATGATTATATTTGAGCAAAAACGATGAGAAAACGTTTAAAAGTTGGAGACCAAGAAAACAAAAAAGAGCATGAAATAATACGAGAAGAACAATAGAGATCGATAGATTGAGAGATCAACAAAAATCAGAGAAGATTACCAATTTCATGGACTTTCAGGATAGATCTTCTGGAGAGCAAAATTTCTTGATCTCATATAAGTTATACCAGGAGAGAGAGAGTGGTGGAAGAGAACAGATGAGAGTTTGAAGAGTAAGAAACCAGTGGGTGTTAATGCATTATGCAAAGCAACGTTTAAACTAAAAAACAATCACGGTGACGTTGCTTAGTCGTTAAACAATATGAGATAAAAAATAAACTCACAAAAATGAGATATATAACCAAATGAAGAAACTACACGGTTTACGAAGAACGATTCAATTTCAGGTTCCTGAAGTTAATCCTGTGCGTCTAGATTTACAAATGTACCCGATTGTGATGACTACAACTTTTTAAATTCTGGATTAATATTACGTGTATAGATAATACATCCACTAACCATAGAATAACCATAGAATCCCATGAGAGTTAAAACTAAAACACTGATGATGATGATAATAATGATGATAATGATTATGATAATGATAATGATAATGATAATTATAATGATGATGATAATGATGATGATGATGATGATGATGGTCAGCATGTAATAAACCCTATTAGGCAAAAAAACAAACTACACGTCATTCTGCAAGGGTCGCAATTACTGTGTAATCTTATATGTCAGGGTTGTGACAGCAAGAAAAACAAAAAGTTTTACAAGTCTAGATCTTCTCGTAAATTTGCTAGAGCAGAGAAACATTTAATAAGAAAAAATACCAACACCCAAATCAAACAAAAAAACAAAAGCAAAATAAAATAAAATAAAATGACAAAGCGAAAAAAAAAAAAACAACCCCAAACCAAATAATAAAATAATGAAAGGTGTAACTAGTTAAATGGTAAATTGAAATAAAAATCAAAAAAACAAGAAATCAAAAACAAAAGTTAATTCATATACGAATTAATTATATTTTAACTCTAATAAGAACTATTATATATAGGGTATATACATAATTATTATATTTTAAGTTGTTTCAATAATCAATGTTCAATTATTAATTTAAAGAATTATTTTTTAACTAATTTTAATTACTAATTGGCCTAATTTGGAATTTGCTGCAAGAAAGGTAAAATATTAATTTGTGGGGCATCGCATTTTTGATTCTCAATTGGGATTGGCGAATTCCCCATTTGACCCAATATAATCTAAGACCATAAATGAAAAGAGATTTTCACATAATTTTTTCT
Organism: Suzukiozyma pseudoglaebosa; assembly: GCA_030705115.1. Lineage (NCBI taxonomy): Eukaryota > Fungi > Ascomycota > Pichiomycetes > Serinales > Debaryomycetaceae > Suzukiozyma > Suzukiozyma pseudoglaebosa. Next base: position 16,173 of record JANIWI010000092.1, read on the forward strand.
TGTTTATTTATGATTAACAAAACAAAAATGCTCTTTTTTTATCTTTTACTGATGACAGCTGGTCAAAAAGTTGATGCTGATGCAACAACATCAGTAACTGCTACCACCGTATACAGAACCGTGACTTTAAATGGAGCAGTACTAACTATTCCATCAATTTTTACCCAAAATTTTGCCCAGTTTTATGATACTCAGGAGCAAGCACCTTCAGGCTCAATAGGCATTGGTGCTATCTTGGGACATGTTGGTGATATTCGCGTGTATGACAGAACTACGGTTTCAGGCGGTGCGCAAGCCCAGTTCCAACTGGGGAAGCCACTAGGATGTTTGGGGGCATTAGGGGTAGTGGCAATGATGTTGATGTAAAGACAAAAAACAAGAAGATAAGATATGAAACCAAGCAAAAAAAATGAAAACAAATGAAATATGAAAGTTAAGTTATCAATCCAAATAAAATCGATTTACACAAAAGAAATATGAAACAAAATTAATCAATCCAAATAAAATTGATTTACACAACTCAAAATAGACAGACACAAAAGAATTAAAGAATAGAGTAATAAAATAATGAACCCCCAATAAACCAAATCAAAGTAGCAGATAGGTTTTTCTAAAAAAAATGGTTATTAATAAAATAGTTATCCAATAAAAAATTATCAATAAAATGGTAGATAATGAAATGGTTAATAATAAAATGGTTATAATAAAAGGACAACAAAGGGCTATCAATAAAATGGTTAACTAATAAATTATTATCCAACAAAGGTCCATCAATAAAATGGTGTCTGTGCCAAGATCCGTTACGATTGTCTTGTACCAAGTAATTGGTTTGACATTTTTAAGTGATGACGCAGGTTTCATATTTGACTCAAATAATACTGCTATTGTGCTAGTAACTCACCGTGTGTATTAAAGCAAAACATTCATCGGGATGAATGTTGATGTAGAAAGATTCCAGAACCAGTTAATGGTTGTATTAATTTGTAATATTATGTATAGAAATCAACAAAAAATTTTTCAAATAAAATTTTCTGTCTTCAAAGTAAACCAACCACTTTACACTAGAGTAACTAGAATCGAGAATTTTAGTAAACTGCCAATAAACGGCCACAATAAAAGCTTAGACATGCAGAATCATAGAAATTGAAAGCAAGCATAAATTAGAATAGTCCACCAGATCAAGTTTTCAGTAAACTAAGATTAGAAACAGATTAAATACGAATAGGTTAATAAGAATACATGATTCAGTGAATGAATAAGTAAATGAATTCGTATCAGCTTCATATAAAGCTATACCACCATCAGCATGTCTCTATTTGTTATGTCATAGAGCTATGCTACACTATCAATATGATGTCTCTATCTTTGTTTGATGACATAATTCCATGGTTAAAACTCAAAAAAAAAAAAAAAAAAGTAGAAAAAAAACTAAATAAAAAAACCCCCAAACAGGTGGCTATTATCTGGATTGGTTTAACTTATTCATTTAAATCTATAACTGCTCGTTTCAGGGTGTATTATTGAGTATTTATGACTAGCTCAATTATTGGTTTGTTAGTGTTGCTTGGAAATTGGCCATTTTCCACGACCCAGTCGAGGATGTAAAAATTTTTCAAATGGTAGAAAGCGGCATCTATAGAACAAGTCGAAACGTATCTTTATAGTGATCCAATCAATATGTCTGAAGAATTAAGTAAACAAACCGAAGAGTTATCGTTGGATAATCAAACCAAGACAGTTTTTGATACCAAAGAAGAATTCAATTCTAAACATCCGTTGAATTCAAGATGGACCTTATGGTATACTAAACCTCAAGTTAATAAATCAGAAAACTGGCATGATTTATTGAAACCAGTAATTACATTTTCCACTGTAGAAGAATTCTGGGGGATTTATAACTCAATTCCTTTAGCAAATCAATTACCTTTAAAATCTGATTATCATTTATTTAAAGAAGGTATTAGACCCGAATGGGAAGATAAACAAAATAGTAAAGGGGGTAAATGGTCATTTTCATTTAATAACAAGAGAGATGCTTCTCCTATTATCAACGATTTATGGTTGAGAGGCTTATTAGCTGTAATTGGTGAAACTATAGAAGATGATGAAAATGAAGTTAATGGTATCGTGTTAAATATTAGAGCCAAAGCTTATAGAGTTGGTATTTGGACTAGAGACTGTGATGATTCTAGATTAAGAACCTTGGGTCAAAGATTGAAGAAAGTTTTACAATTGAAAGATGAACAAAAAGTAGAATTCATGAGTCATGATGATTCCAATAAAAAAGGTTCAGAACCACAAATTGTGTTATAAATGGCATTGTCTTGTATCTAGCTATAATAATGGGGTTTTTTTTCTAGGTCGCTTCGTTCTCTTTTTTAGCGTTATGTATACTTAAGTTATTACGAAAGGTATTTGAAATTGTAAGAAAAAAAAAATTTGAATAAAAAAAATGTAAATATCCTCTTTTCTTTGTTAATGAAACAACAAATTATACATTAAATTTGTTATTATGTCACCATCAAATTCAAAACCTACTTTTATCTCTTGATGAATATGTATTCTTCTAAGAAAATCACTACATATAAAACAATCACTCTTTTCTTATATCAAAAGTCTAATATTACACCAAATTCAACTAGCCAACAAGAGTCGGCGTCTACATGTGACTAGATCAACTAGTAATCACCATCGAGAATTGGTAATTTTCCCATTTATGACAAACTCTATTTAATAACCAACTGGATTGACTTTTTTTTGAATAAATTCATGAATTCTATCCCAATATTGGGGTTGGATCACGGTATCATTATGTAATGAATCGTTATAAGCGTAAAATGTCAAATCATTTGAATTAAATAATTGTTTGATTTGATCCATGTGAGAAGGAGGTACTATTTCATCTTTTCGAGCACTCATGAGTAACACAGGGATATCAGCGGGTATTTTGGGAATCAAAGACTCCAGATCCCAAACCTGATGTACAAATCTGGTCACATACTTTAAAAATGGAAAGATATGAGGAATTGTTTTCCTTATAGATAAAAAAGTATTTTCTAGTATAATTCCTTGAACAGATGAAGACATTGTAGCGGCCATATATATGGCTACGGCTCCTCCCAATGATCTACCATATAAAACTAGAGAAGATTGCCTATATTGTTCATTTTCTTGACTCAAATATTTCATAACTGTTTGAGCATCAATTTTTAATCCTGCTTCACTGGGACTACCACTAGATTTCCCATAACCTCGATATGAGTAAATGAATACATTATACTTAAAATCCTTGAAAAACAATGATACTATAGGTAAAGCATGGCCAATATTTCCCGCATTGGGTGAAAGTATTAATACAGTTTTATTAGTATAACTTGAATCATGTTTATCTTGTAATAACGAATAACACTGCAATGTTTCTCCGTCCTCAGTTTTTAAATTAATCAACTCATAAGGCATTCCAAATTCATCCGGGGTAGCACATGCCCCTCTACCATCATTTATCCCAGCTGGATAGATCAATGAGCTCTGATACTTGTATAGCGCTGCTACCACTAATACCCCAACAGCAACTCCAATTTGAGCCATCCTTTTACCCAAATGAAACAATTTAAAAATAAAACCAAGCCTAGATGTGCTTTCCATTACCAATCTACCGCCAATACGCTATCTTCAATTGATTTTACCCATACACTGATGTAGTTCAATATCAAATGCCAGTTTGATTTGAATTGCCGTGTGTGTCGCAAAATCTTGACATTGTCGCAAAAATTCGACACTGACTTTTTTTTACACAACCAAATAAAGAAGTAAAGTATAGAAACAGTATTGGGAAAGGTTGATGGCATCCCACGCTAGTACCAAACTGAATTTGGCTAAGTTTGCGTTTAACATCTATGGTAGTCTAGGTGGGTCTCATGAAAACTCTTATTCCCCAAGTTCGTCTATTAATTCGGCAAAATCTCGATTGTTAGAGTATCAAGATAAACTATACTATCAATGTGACCGAGAAATTGTTAGTTTAACTCAATTGAACAGTACGATTCTGGTACCTTCATATCAACAGTATCGTGATTTGAACAGTCATGTTGTAATAGGAGGGAAAAATTATCTACAATTATTAGTATTGAACGAAGATCAACAGAAAATTATTCATGACATAAATATTCTAGATAATGGGATAGGAGGTTTGCCATCACGGATGTCGGCAACAAAATTGAACAATATAAACACTCTTAAAGCTCATAATGATACCGTAGTATGTGGTTTATCTTCTGGTCAAGTTTCGGTATATAACATCAACAATAATGGAAAATCGAAATTGATGTATAAATTGAGTGATCATAAAAGGACAATTAACTCTGTTGATTTTGTTGGTCAATTGAGTTCTCACGAAACTCCTCAACAAATAATTTCTGGATCTCAAGATGGTACAATTAAGTTATGGGATTTGAGAACAGTTGCTTTGAAACCAATGCTAACAATACTGCCAAGTACTCATTCGGATCCTTTGAGGTCTTGTCAATACTCCCCTCATAGTTCAATACGAAATAAAACAACAATTTTGTCAGTTCATGATTCGGGAGCATTATGTAAACTGGATTTGAGATCAATTCATAATCCAGAAAGAAAATGGAATATTCATACAGGCCCAGCTTTATCTTTACACATTCATCCAGAAAAAGAATATGTTGTAACCGGTGGTAGAGATCAAAAAATGTGCGTTTGGAATTACGGTGATTCTTCTCCTGGAATGTCTAGAGTATCTACTGAACACATGATTAATACTTTCAGTCCTGTCATGAAAGTGCGATGGAATAGTAGTCCCAATAATGTTCATGATGTTCAACCCGATTTACTAAATCACGATTTTGATCGTTATGAAGATTCGTTATCATATGATGAACGTGAATCTCTCCATCCTACTACAACCAATAATTCATTATACAACTATGATTTTGCTTGCCTGTATTTGAATGACGATTCAACAATTTCTATTTATAATTTGAACCGAAAATATATTCCAAAAGAAATCATTACTACCCCAACCAATAAACCTTTCCAAAATTTTGTTTGGCAAAAATGCAATAATCACTCAAGAAAACTATGGACTTTATCAAAATCAAATGCTTTTATAACTTATGATTTGGATATACCTGATCAACCTGATGTGAAAATTCCCTTGCAAGAATTAACTACCGTTTCCCTTGCTTGGAAAGATAATATTGGTGATTTGGTCTTCGTCAATCAGGAGAAGTATGAATATGAACTACCTGAAATTGATTCGGTGCCAGATACAGAATACGAAGATTTGGAACAAGCATTTACTTTTGAAAATACACCTATTGAAGATCATAAAGCTTTACCAATTTCTATAGATTATCCAATTCCAGTGAAACCAATCAGTGGTTCAAATTTGGGTCCAATCAATAATGCATTCACATCTTCATCAGTTAGTCATTCTCCAATCGAAAAACTAAGTCTTCATAGATCGCTTACACACAACCCTATGCAAAATACAAAATCCCCATCACCCATACCACAACGTCGTGGAAGTAACATTGGTGATTTTTCTTCTAGTTTTCGTGCTAGTTATGGTATAATAACTGGTATGGATCAATCATTCAAACCTAAGTTGAGTAGAAATCCATCGCAATCAACAGTCGAATCAGTAAGCTCTCTTGGTTCCTCCAAACCATCTGCTTCCACTCCACAGAGAAAATCAATATCGATAAGTCATCCATCACCTTACGTTATACCATTGTCTTTGCCATTGCCTTTGAATGATGAACTTTTATTTGAATCTTTGGCTCATGATTACTTAATCAGCATTCCAGATGGCTTCAATTTGATAGATGTATGTCGTTTGAATGCAAGTGTAGCTACTAATTTTGACAGATTAAGAGATGGCCAAGTGTGGAGAATTTTAGCAGTTGGTCTCTCGGAAGATATAGGGTATTTTGAAAAGGAGAATATTCCTGCTGTGAATCCCGAGTTAGGGGAAATTGTTAGTAAAGCAGAACTGGTCTTTGAAACAAATCTTGACCAAAAATCTATTCTGTCTGAGCTCGGAAATTTTGCAAGCTCATTCAACTCTAATTCATCGCTGAGAACCAATTATGGTGGAACAGGTATAACTTCAGATAGGGCCATTAGCCTGGAATCTTTAATTCACGAGAAATTACCCAGGATGAGTGTAGAAAGTAGAAACTCATCCACGCATAATTTGAAGGACCTTATTAATCGAAGTAGAGGACACAGTTTTACTACAAGTCTCAGTCCAACGACATCGAAATCAATTGGTGCAGCTTTTAAAAATAAGCAGTACTTAAATGCTTCTGAAAACGAAAATGCAATAGTAGATGACGAAGATGATCCCAACCACCAACCTTCTACAAGAACAAAGTCATTTAGTCATGAAGGGAAAATTTATGAGAATATGGAGGCGAAGTGTATTAAAATCAATCAGCAGAGCTCATCATCAAGATTACCTAAACCTCATGATTTAGACAACGAGAATTTCAATATTGTCAACAATGCAGTAATGAATTCATTGTCACTGAGTGTTGGTATGACTAGAAGTGCTGGCAGTTCTAGATTCAACGGTGCTTTAGGTAGTTCTGCGTCTTATAGTTACAATCCCGTAATAGGTTCAACTACTATAAGAAGGGGTTCATCAATACATCATAGTAGAGCAGCAAGTATGCATGAATGGAGACGAGAATTAAAAGAAGTTCTTGAATTTTCCGAAGGAGCCCCAGCAAGTCTTGTTACCACTTCAGAACTAACAAAAGCAATCAATGAAAAGATGGTGAACAATAATAATCCGCTGAAACCCTGGGGAATTGAAAACCTTTTGAAGCAAGCTCTTGAATACTCTGATAATCAAGGAGACATAGTCTTGAGTGCAACATTGACATTATTATTCTTTGATAGAATTCCTGGGGTAATTGAATTTCTGAATGCACTAAATTTGCTAGGATTATATATTGAGCTTTTACAAAGAAAAAGGTTGTTTGTGATTGCGACTACTGTGATGAATGAAGCTCCTAAATCATTAGCTGCTGAATTGAAAAAAATGAATTACACGGATATTGATTTACGATTTTTTTGTTGTTGGTGTGAAAAATTATTGATTAATGAAAGATCTAAAAACGAAATGAACAATAAAAAAACTGATGGATTTGGATATTGGTATTGTGATAATTGCTCTCGTATACAACTGAATTGTATATATTGTTGTGAGCCATGCCAAGGGTTAGCTGTTGTCATAAGTTTGAAATGTGGGCACCGAGGTCATTTTGGATGTCTACGAGAGTGGTTTATAGATGATGAAAACATCGAATGCCCTGGTGGATGTGATTATAACGTCATATAAATGTCTAGCATTTATAGAGCAAAAAAATACAACTTTTTCACGTAAATAAATTTTACTGATTTTTTTTTGTTATTATATTAATTCCACATCACCTAACTGTAAGTAAGCCTTAATTAGACTATATTTGACGACATAAATCCCATTTTTTACCAATTCCAATTCCTCTTGATCATTCATAGGTATAGTAACTGGATTTTTTGAAATATATCGTATAAATACTGGTTCATTCAAATCTGGAGTTGTAATCATCAGTTGGCCACCGCTAGTATCGTCCAATAAAGTCAAGCTTTTGGGCATCTTTTTCAAGAAGCATGAATTATATAATTGAGTCAAAATTTTGAAATGTTGATGCATATATTCAATTTCTTGTTTGCTCAACAAAGATTTTGTATCTGGGGTTTCTTCAGCCAATATATTGATATAGTGTATTGTGAAATTATCAATTTTGGATAATCGAGTTCTCAAATACAATCGTACAAGATAATTTAACCGTTCGATCTCAGTTTCTATAATCATCAATTGCAATTTGAAATCACCTCCCAATACGCCAGTATCGGAATTTGTGTCACCATATTCGTGATATTCAAGTAAATACTGCTGCTGCATCGATAGTTGGGCCAAAACGTGTGCTAGTAGCTCCTTTTTATAAGGTAATAACTCAGGGGACATCCTTTCATTGATCATTGCTTGGACCAAACCATGGTATATCGATTCTTGACTTACGAATCGAGATTTTTCACCAGTTTTTTCACCAGTTTGTAATATTTGACCCGAAGATTGCTCAAATTCTTGAAGGATATCGTCAATATCCATTCCTTGGCTCATTGTCGATTTGATTTACTCGGAAACTGTCGTTACTATCAATGAAATTTATCAACCGCGCTCATCAAACTCATCGCACAGAGCAAGTGGTTTAAAGGCTATGGATCGGCAGACGCTATTGGAAGAGAAAAGGAAGCGGTTGGCTCAGCTAAGACAGCGACGGTATGATACTTCTGGCGATTTAGTTGAACAATTGCTCCAAAAACATCTGCAATCGCCTCCAATTGTGGGCAAGAAAATCGATGTTGCAGTCCAGGTTGATTTCATTGAATTCGAACACCAGCAAACACACGAGAAGCAAGAGCTGCTGATACCGGAACAACAGTGTAACACTTTTGATAAGGGAATCCAAGCAGTTCCTTTTGAAGAACATCCAGAACACCAAGAACAAGAACAACAACAACAACAACAATCAGAACAACAGGATGATGGAGAACAACAGTATAAGAAAAAGCTAAATGGGCATGCAAAAGGAGCAGTGGAAACCGGCGATTTACAGAGAACCATGGCTTTGAATAAGGTGGATATTCACAAGGAGGTTTCTAAATTTGATGAATACATATGCAATCGTAAGGAATTCAGCATGAAATTGACAGGTTCAAGTGCATTTGATACTATTGCAGAAATTAACGAGATTGACAGGAAAGTGACTAGTATTATATTTTCACAACATTATCCTGAGTTGGTAATTGTTTCTTACTCATCAAATACAAATGGATCTTTTTCGAAATCACTTACTCATAATTCTCCAGGGTTATGTATTATTTACAGCGTTGGCGATAATATTATTCCCCAGTTTTATTTGACTTGCCCTTCGCCAATTACTGCGATCATGTTTGATAAAATAGATCTTTACAAAATCATTGGTGGAATGTCTGACGGAAGATTATGCATTTGGAATTTAAAAGAATATACCACTGGTAGTTTGGAACTATCACCCATGTTAACAAGTCCAATGATCTCTTCAGTGTTCAAATCGCCATTTGATGTCCAACAGCATGTCTTGCCGATTGTGGGTCTATTTCAAAGCACTTCCGATGGTAGTAATTCCATAATATCTGTATCTTTAGATGGGATCATTAATGTTTGGTCTACAAATTTACTAGCTTTGCCCAAACAAGATTCGATTAAGTTAATTGATTCAAATATTCAAGATATTACTAGATTCCGAGAAACAATAAGAGTATCTAAAGTAGTTGAAATCTTCCCCGAAACTGTATTTATGACTAATGTATCTTATGAACCAAACCATTTCTTAAAAAATTTGGTGATTGTTACTGAAGCAGGCACTATTGTGAAGTTAAGCAATGATAAAGCCAAAAATTATATTGAGTTTATTGAATTTGTCGAAAAGGATACCATTGTTACCAGTGGAGTCATTACACTAAAATTACTACTGGAGAAATATTTGATAACCTCAAACTATGACTGGTTTATACGATTATGGGACATTAGTACAAAAAGCTACATAATTAATATTCCAACCACTAGTTTAGTATTTTTGATCGCTGTCAGATGTAAATATCAATTTCAATTCGTCACTGTTGGGGTAAACAGTTCCACAAATACATCAGTAATAGACTACTGGGATTTAAATAAAAAACTATTCTCTCCACTATGTTCCATTCCTTTAAAGAATGACGAGATTGCGACAAGTATAGATTTTGATCCTAGTGGTGGCTCAATACTAGTAGGCTTCGAAAACGGGTCTTTGATGCATATTGGTGTTGATACACAATTATTGAATGAGCAAATTAATGAACAGAATATAACTACAGAAGATGGCATTGAAAGGTATTTATCCGTTTTATAGAGTAAAATAGGTATAATAATTAGCTTGAAATTTTATTGTATCTAATGTAGAATAATAAATAGTTACAAAAACGCAATCTTGCATGTATAATAGTCAGTTCCAATCTAAAGTTTATACAATTGGCAAAATAATGTCATCTAGATAATATTTTGCGAATTGAGTCCGTTCATCAAAATGCATATAGCTTGTCTCTTCCTCTTATGTTGATCTTACCTCCAATCTGGGTTGTTTCTACTGATTGATTTAACTCAATACAGTCATTTGTAGCTAGCACCAATAATTCAAAAAAGCATTTAGCTGCTTCTTTCCTGTGATTGATTTTATTTGACTGGGTTGAACCTAATGGAGCTTTTTCAGGGTCAGTGTTGGTGATGTTTAAATCAGATTCAATTAAAGTTGATAGATCTGTCACAACAGTATCGTTGTATATGACTTTCAATTGATCCGCAATTTGTTTAGTTGATTGAACATTATCTTGAGATGACGTCAAGAAATCTTCTTCTATAGGAGTTTGAGGTTGTATTTCTGGTAAAGACAAATCGAAATCTACATCATAATCGTGAATGAAATCCATAGTTTGATCAATCAAGTCATGATTATCGTCAATTTCTGGTTGTGGAGATGGAATTTGATAAGGTAAAGTTAAGTCAAGTTTTCTTTTCTTGAATAGATTATTAATGCCTTCTGAATAAATGATTTGTAATTTCTTACTGTTTGATAATTGAAAGGTATCAGATTTTGTTAATAAATTTGTTTGATATTCTCGTAATGTAGCTATGGGTATATCTAATACATCATCAACTTTCAATCTTCGTTTATTTGTGATTAATTCACCATCTTCGGTTATACCAGTACGTTTAACTTTCGGCACCACAATTTGCGGCTGTTGATCTATCTCGTCAATTGTTTCCAAAGGTTGGCCTAAGTCTATTTCAAAATCGCTTTGATGATCAAGAGGGATATCAGAACCATTATTTCTTCCAACTTCTATACTTTGATCAAAGTTTTCATCATCTTCGCCAAACAAATCAATTTCCACCGGAGTATGAGGCTCAGGAATTTCTTCGTGTTCCAAACCTCTTCCAATTTCAATACTGGTATCGAAATCAGTAGTATCATTAATAATATTATCATCATCATTATCAACGCTAGCGCGGTTGTTTCCTGAAAACATTCGAGTTATATCATCGAAATTCAATTCTGGCTGGTACAATAAATCAAACTTGGTAATCTGGTCTTTTAAAATATTATTCTTACTCAAATTTATGATTGTATCATTTGATTTCAAATTAACATTAGAAATTTTTAAATTAACTCGATACCTCGACTTCAACTCGATATCATTAGCAACATCTTGAACATATTTCGTTTGTCGAGAATAAATCTTCGTCACTCCTAGCAATAATGTCCCCGAATATCTCAAAGGTATCCCCAGTTCATGTTTTATATCTTCACTGATAATATCAGTCAACTTGGAAACATTTGTATGAAGTAGCTGCTGCTTTGAAAGTTTCTTATCATAATTGGCAGCCAACCACGCGGTAGAAAGGTCTCCACGTCTTGCTATGATGGTATCCATTAAAGAAAGATGATATTAATTAGTATCTATCTCTATCCTATACTCTTTTCATAATGTAAACAAACGCGTCAAATCAAAAAAAAATTAACCAAATCGCGTTTTTGGCGCTACCATCAAAAAAGATATCTGAAGGTAGTTGCTTTAGTTAATCATCGGCCAGTGAATAGCTGAAATACTGTTGTTATGTAAACTTCAAGAAAGAAAACGGCTCTTATCATTTTAGTGGTTTTTTTGGAATTTAAACGATGTTTTACTGTCATTTTCTCATTTTCAAGTTAAAATTTATACAAAACAACCGGAAAAAAAGGCTACAATTATAAAATCAATTAGTCAGATCTTAATTCTATCAACTTCTCATTGTCTATCTACCATTTTCATTGGTTTATTGAATTTCTAATTATCAAACCAATTTTTAAATCTATATCACGTGATTTTTGATTTAATTGAAAGCAGACGATTTTAGGTAGGTAGATGGTGATGACGATAGGTAAAAGATGAATCTTGAGACCAAATTGAACAATTCATTGAATGAGATACTTAAGACGTCGGGGTATATATTTGAAATCATTAACAATAACAAAAAATCTTCGAATTTGATTACGGGAACGAATAATCAGTTGATTTCTCCCCTGGTGATAGGACAATTATCAACCAATCTTGGAAGATTTGATGAGATATTAGATGAAACCATCACCAAATTCAATGATGCTAAATGGTGTATTGAGTCTATGGTTGAAAGTAAGCGAGAAGAGGAATTAAAGGTTGAATTAGAGAAGAAAGCATTGGCATTGAAATTAGAGAATGAACGCTTAAAGAAGATAGAGGATGAAAAGAAACAAAAAGAGCTTAAGTTAGCTCAAGAAAAAGCTGAAATGGAAAGAAAGAAACGATTGGAAGAAGAAAAACTTCAACTAGAGAAGAAACGTCAAGAGGAGCAAAAAAAATTAGAAGAACAGCAGAGATTGGAGCTTCAAAGACAACAACAACAGAGAGAACAGCAGCAGAAACTACAACAGCAACAACAGCAACAACAACAACAGCAGCAACAGCAACAACAGCAGCAACAGCAGCAACAACAGCAACAACAACAACAACAGCAACAACAACAACAACAACAACAACTGCAGCATAGTCAACATCAAAATCGTCCAACTTCTATGGATCTTTCACCCAATTTTGATTTTGATTTAGGCATTTCTAATCCCGAGATTCCCAATCCTAATGATATTTTATCATCAATTCAATATAATAAGGGTGATGTTGTAAATGATGATTTGAATATGAATGCTTTGTTGGGTAATGATGGGGACTTATTAGATGGTTTGAATATGAGTCTATTAGATGATAGTTTTGATGTCAATGGAGGGGATGCTGGTGGGCTACAAGATGATTTTGATGTTGACAATTTTATAAATCAATTTGGTGGTGGTGGTTAGTAAAGCAGGTTGCCATATGTCGAAAGAAGAAGTATTAAATGAATTCATCGATTTGAAGTGGTATAAATCATATCATTTGTTGGGATTGCACATTTCTGTTTGATAAAATGATATAGTAAAACCAGTTTAGACTTCTTAATAAGTACTCCTGCTAACATGAATGATAGACTGACCTGGTGATTTTGAAGAACATAGATTCAGTTCCAATAATATTTGAGATTCTTTTGATTGGCTCAAATTGAAGAATCTTTGGAACAAGCATATAAAGCTGTTTAAAAATCGCTTTAAAATTGTGAATATTCTTATATTGGATTATTTGTTCCTTAATTGTATTTAGATTAATCCAATTTGATTGCTTAAATTTTATAAATTAATGGTACTAAATTTACATAAATGTGAACATATATCTACACTCCATTACCTCTGTTATACTCATTTAACTCTATACTCAACCATTTTGGTATCATTTCTTGAATCCCATATACACATAAAAACATACAATAGTAATCACAGAGATGAATTTATTTTTGAATTTACTTTAATAGATATTTACTTACTTGTACCCATCATGTTGTTTGAATTCTTATTTCCAACTATAGTGGTTTAGGAGCCACGCACTTACTTCCCAAATAGGAAGTCTATCATTAACCAATCAAATTGAAGAACATTCAAGTTATCTGCAGTACCAACAAAAAAGTCGGAATTTAATTTTTCAACCATTGAAAGGATTGATTGAAGTTGATATCAATTGAAAATAGAAGTTAATATGTTAAGAACAGCTTTAAGACAGGTTTCCAAACAATCTTTGAACACAGCTAGAAGAAGCTATGCCACGGAAGCTGCTTCAGATGCTTTAAAATTGTCATTAGCTTTACCACATCAAACTTTGTATTCTGATTCTGAAGTACAACAAGTTAATTTACCATCAATCAATGGTGATTTAGGGATCTTAGCTAACCATATTCCAATTGTAGAGCAATTAAGACCTGGTTTATTAGAAATCATTACTAAAGATGGTGGATCTGAACAATATTTTGTTTCTGGAGGTCTTGCTACTGTTCAACCAGGTAATAAATTAACCATTTCTGCAATTGAAGCTTTTAAACCAGATCAATTTGATGCTGCTTCAATTAAATCCCAAATTGCTGATGCTCAAAAAAGAGCTGCTTCTTCAGATGAAGTCGTCGTTGCTGAAGCTAATATTGAATTAGAAGTATTAGAAGCTTTACAAGGGATTGCTAAATAGATAATCTCAATTTGAAAAATTATTCATCAAAATTTTGTCATAATTATCAAGTATTCCATCAATAGATTATCATATGTATAATTGAAATTACATTATACATAGGTTATGGATTATATTATCAAATATAATTTGTACCCATCAGTACATTCATCTACTCATGAAAAACATTCGAAGAATAAATATATATTAAGTGAAATCAATTGTAGAACCATGAAAAATCATACAAAATTATTCAAAACCATCCAATTATTCGAAAAATATGTTGAACAAAAATGACCCAAACAGATCATCTTTTTGATTCAACCATTTCTCATGCTTTCCATTGTTATTCTTACCCATGCCTACTCTTATTAATCTCTATTTATTCCATTTTCTTTCGTTTGACTTTGTTTACTATTCATCATACTCTTCCTGCATATAACTTTTTTAGAATAAATTTTTCAACTCTGTATTAGTGAAAGAAAGATATAAAACAGATCGGTAAGAATGTCATTAACAGCTAAGGAAGCGTTCTCCAAGTTGCCTCAGAAGTTGCATAACTTTTTTATTAAATTTCCTCCCAGGCCTTTTCAAAAGTACAATGACAAACCATCAACAATCGATGACAAAAACTTGAACCCATTTTTACCAAATAAAAATCCAGAAACTGGTAAATGGCACGGATCAAAGTATTCACTCAGAAGATCAAGTGATTTATTTAAAATGGCGAAAAAATTCGGTATTGAAGATTTATTACCTCCAATTCCAAAGACTTTTTATGAAGAAAAATATAATAATAAGAACTGGATGAGAGGGGTGTTGAAACAAAAGAAACAGAAATGGGAACGAGAATTACCTGAAAAATTATTAGCTCGAGAAAAAGCTATTCAAAATATGGATGAAATCATTATAAAATCGAGACCAAGTTATAAGAAACAATTACTTAAAAGACAACAAAGAAGAAAGGATTTTGTTTGAAAAACTCAGTTTTTAGAGCAAAGAAGAAACGATTTGGTGTAAGAAGCTCAGCTTTTATAACAAGGTTATAGACAAAGAAGTGATATTAAGACGGTTAGAGAAAGATTAAAACAGAGATAGTGATCCATTTTCATCAAATCATTGCCTAGTTTTTGGTATCATTTATCAAAAGGAATAGTAATGAGGAGAGAAAAACATTGAAAATATGCTTCATGTAGATATATGGTAGAAGATCAGCAAACTGTTTGAAGAGTTTGTAAAGAAAATGACAACTTCTGTTTTCAGTTCAATAACAGTATGTATATAGTAATCAAAACAAGGTATAAAGAAGTGTAGTATGTGAACGAAAACTGAAGGAACAACAAATTGCAAACAAAACCCATTGATAAGCCATGTACTTCGAAAGTCAAACACGAAGTTAGTTTTTTTACATTTGTTGAAGTATCAATAATCTGTCTATTCAACTCGTAGCAAAGGACCAATTCACAAAAATGATCATTTACAATCGATACAATTTGTCATGATGGTAACAATCGATACAGCTATTCGTTTATTGCAATTGAAAATCGATGACTCAGTTAGTCATATAACATTAGTATACACTTTTATATATAATACACAATATATACAAGGATTTTCCCTGAGAAATTTCCTTATGAATATACATATTCATTCAAAATTGCTGAACATTTGTGATGCAAATAATTTCACTTGAGATATGATAATTTTGAATTAATACTTTTTTTAAATCAACTTGATTCAAATATGATTTACTTCATTTTTGAATACTTTTACTCCGATTCCATAATTTAGAATAAAGAGTTCTATAATAGTTTGTATGTTCCATAATTTAGAATAAAGAATTCTATAATAGTTTGTATGCTATTAAAATCCCCTTCTTGTACTACCGCTTCTCATTCTTTTTCTAGTTGGGGCAACCTGTTGACCAGGACCAGCACCATTACCTTTGATTTTCGTAACCGATTTTGCCAAAAGATGGTCAAGATTAAGATCGTCCGGCAAAATGACCTGCCTTATTTGACTTCCTCTAATATTGATAAATGATAGTAATTGAGGATCATGATGAGGTTGAATCAATTTGATATTTTTTAAATTCAAGTTCATAGTAGGGGAACATGACAATAGCTGGCCATTAATACAAGATCCATTCTTAAGTTCCACAGTGATGGGTTGATTGGTTGAACTAGGTAAGTTCATAAGAAAGCGTACCAACTTCATGAACAAAACTGGTTATGAAGATAAGTAATGAAATAAATTATGAAATGAGATTGAAAATAGTAACAAAATGGTAGTGAGAGCCGCAGCAATTTAGCGACAAATAAATAAAAATGTAGGCTGAAGACACAAAAAAATTAGCGACAAACAGTTTTACAACTAGTCAGAGCCGCATTAATATTAGACTCCATACTGAAAGATAATGATAGAATAGGATAAATTGGAGGAGATTTGAAAAAGGTATGATAAAATTTAAAGAGTTCTAGTGAGTAACAAATGAAAAATAAATTTTATCAATGTAAACATATAGAGAGTAATACCGAGTACTGACAAATTACTGGCAAACTTCTGAAAAGTTGCTGAGAAATCCATGACAAATTACTGAGAGCTCACTGAAAATTTACTGAGAGTTTACTGGGGATTTACTGAGAGTTTAGTGGGGATTTAGTGAGAGTTTACGGGAATTACTGAGACATGATGAGGTCCAATCGATATAGAGTCAATAGTCAACAGTTACAACAGTAACATGGTTTCAGGTTTAGTACACCTTTGAAGCTTCCTTTATAGTTGTATCATTTTGTATAGTGGGTGAAGTTTTTATGTATACATTCTTTTCAACATTGAATCTTGTTATCTACTTGATTGTATTCAATTAATAATTTTACAATATTTCTACTTGTCATCTTAAATGCTTCTTGTATGGTACTTTCTAGTTTTCTGGTCTATTGACAAGTCACTACTAACAAGTCACTACTAATAAAGATCTATCGCTTAGATATTCAAACACCCATGACACTGTCATCTACCTCTACAACTACTCTAGTTCCTTACAGCTATAAACTTTCTGTAGCATTCATACAACTATCAACTCTACATCAACTCTACATCAACTCTACATCAACTCTACATCAACTCTACATCAACTCTACATCAACTCTACATCAACTCTACATCAACTCTACATCAACTCTACATCAACTCTACATCAACTCTAGTATTCAAACTTTCTCCTTCAATTCTTCCTTTCATCTCTCTTGTTGTCTTTTGTTCTCTCTCTTTTATTCTCTCTCTTTTGTTCTCTTTTGTTCTCTTTTGTTCTCTTTTGTTGCTCTGTTTTGTTTCCGAGATTTTGGTTACATTTCTCATTGGCGATTTGATAGAATGGTTATTTGGTTTATTCACAGCTAATTTGATTTATGCCTATTCCTTACGTTCAAAGTGTCGCTCACTATAATCAACTAGCAAACAGTAACAAGTATCTTGTATTGAACTTTACTGCTAGTTGGTGTGGTCCTTGCCGATTTATAGCCCCTATGGTCGATTCGGTATATCCTTCATTATCAAGTATAGAAGTAGCTCGAGTGGATTTAGATTCTCAAAAAGAACTTGCAAGCCAGTTCTCTATTACTTCAATCCCGACGTTTGTGTTTTTGGAAAATAAAATTGAAGTCAATAGAATTAATGGAGCTTCAAATTCAATAGTTTCTGATTTACAATCTTTCAATAATAAAGCTAAAAGAAATGGTAATTCAAGAAAATCAGTGGCAGCTAATAATACCGCTAATACAAACATTACTGCTAACTCTAATGTTAATGCCAAATCCAAGGTTAATGTTAATCAACCAAAAACGCCACTTTTTTTTTTACAAATGGAACATGTTAGTGAACTGATTAAACGGATTCCTCCAGTTACTCGATTTTTTACATTGACTACTTTATTCATTTGCTTATTAAATGGGTTTAAAATGATTGATTTAAGCTATTTATTATGTGATTTTGAAGTATTTTATTATTATTTCTATAATTGTACTAAAATTTATAAATTGGGTACATTAAGTCAATTTTTGCAATCTTTATTATATTTATTGGGTCAAAGTTATCGATTCTTAACTGCATTCTTTGTTCCTCATGGTTTAATTACTGGTGAAGCTATCCTGGCTATAATGGATGTTTATTTCTTTTATACTTTTGCTAATCATTTAGAAAGTAGTCAAGGAAAATTTAAACGGAATTTTCCTGATTGCCTTTGGTTTACTTTGATTACCGGTACTATGATTGTTATTTTAAGTTTTGTTTATAACCTTTATGAACCACAACATCATTCTTTTCATCATGAAATGATGTTAAGTTGTGTAACTTATCTTTGGTCAAGAAGTTCCAAAAATTCAATTATCAATTTTCTTGGTCTTGTGCCTATTAAAGGGTATTATCTACCAGTATTTAATTTGGGGTTAAAACTTATAGTTCTGGGTTATGGATCTCTTGTTGATTCTTTAATTGGAATTCTTGGTGGTTATTTTTATCAATGTATTTCTTCAAATACTTTGCCATTTTACAATCTTTTCCCTGATTCATATAATCAAGCTCCAAGATCAAATTCCGGTAATAGAGTTGGTTTGAATTGGCCCAATGATCCAACTCATATTGAAGATTCTATTTTTGATAAAGGTTATTTAAAAGCTCCATTATGGTTGTATAAAAGATTAAATTATCCAATCAATAACTCAAAGAGATACACTGCATTTACTCCTAGTGCAACTCAAAATAACATAGACCGTTCAGAATCCACTGCTACCTCATCGGGGTATGAAGGCTTTCATGGTAAAGGTTATAGATTAGGAGGTTAAACAAAAAAATTTTAAAAATACAAAGTGATTAGTTTATTGCACAAATCTTATGCAATAAACTAGTCCAGGGAACAACCTTGATGCGCAATTAACTAGTCAAAGGAGGAACCAATTGTAATCCAATTGAGTTTTGTTTACTGTGTTGATTTAATAGCTACATTTGCTGCTTAGCAGATGAGCTTATTGATAATTACTAGTTGGTATATTTTAGTGAAAAAAAAAATATTTTCTTAAACTGAAAATCTTACGGCAATAAATATTGTCATTCTATAATCCAGAAACGTAAGTCTCGTATCAATTATCTCTGATTTTGGTGCCTTTATTGCAATCTTCCGTTGACGGGTTCGGGTAAATCGGTGTTGACAGGGTGCGACATTTTTATAGATAAAATTTTATTACTGAAAGGTAGAATCATTCACAAACAATTGATGTCAAAGTATCCTAACTCGCCAAGAATCAATGTTCATGGTGATGATCCGTCATCATCGTCGATTTATTTGTCGCCTCATTTGAAGAATTCATCATCGGCCAAGTTACGGAAGTTGAAACTGAAAGTTCATTTGAAACGTACGAATAGTTCATCAGGGACTTCAAAGTTGGTCTATTCAGTTGATGATGATATAAATGAAGAAGAAGAAGAAGAAGCTAGACGATATTTGGAAGGTTTTAAAGACGCTTTACGAGAACTTATCCATAGTGATATCGAAGAAATAGAAGAAGAACAACAGCATCAGCACCAGCTGCAAGAGCAGCAAGGAAGACAAGGAGATGAAGCAGGAGTAGGGGGGAATTTCGATGGGGAAGTTTTAAATCATGATGTTGTACCTAAATTGGATATTCAAAATATTCATGATCGAGGAGGTGATGATGGCTCTTTTGAAGTTGATAATGATCTTCAATCAATTAAATCAACAACGTCAACAGTTGAACTGTTAAATTTACAACAACGTCAAAATGCAATCAATTCAACTCATCCTTTTGGGATTAAAATTTGGAAACCTTCAATTTATAAAAAGAAACGGTCAGTAGCTACAAGAGCTGAAGAAGATATTCATGCATATGATCCTCGGAAACCAAATGCTAGTATCAGTTGGGGGGTAATTCTTTCAAATTGTGTCTGGAGTTTAACTGTTGGTTTATTTTTATACATCATCTGTATTGTTGGTGCTATAATTGTATTTTTTTTGTCAGGATTTGCTATACATAGACATTCAAGACCATATGTTAAATTATTAATTAAATTGGGAACTTACTGGCTTTTTCCATTTAGTAAATTTGTTTTATTGAACAAAGACAAAGACTATCTTGATGAAGATCAATTGGATGGTAGATCTATTAGTGAATTTCATCATTGGAGACAAGAAGAAGAAGGCAGATTATTTTTTGCTCCTCCTAGAAGATTGACTACTGGCACAGAGTCAAGGCCATTACTAAAAGACCATCTTGGTAGAAGTATGAGAGAAACATACGCAAGTGTTGGTAATCGAGAAAATAGTATTGATGAAGAAAATGCGACCTACAGTAGTAATAGTAGTATTAATAATGTTGGTAAAAATGTTGTGGTCAATGATTCAATTGATCAAGAAAATTCAATTGACCCAGAAAACATAGATATTAAAGTTAGATTTTTTGGTCGAGGTAGTTGGAGTTCAGGAAGACTTGTGTTTTATATGTATTTTTATGGAATTTTGCAACCAATCATGTACCTAGTTGGATCCATTTGTTGGCTTGCTGTTTTCACTATTCCAATGGCTAAAATTACATTTACCTTGTGTGATCATTTAAGACGTCATCCATTGACTCTTGATTTTGAGTTTGAAAAAGAATATTATAAGAAAGCTGATGGTGATAGTGAGGCTGCAATTAAGAAAAGAAAACACCAAAGAATTATTTTGAACACTTATAGGTCTTGTGGATTACATTATTATAAATACACTATTGATGGGACAAATATCTTTTTCATCAATTTATTTCCAGTAGTATGTTTGGTTATACTTGATTTTTACATTGCTAAGGAAAGATTTAATTTGCATACTTGGTACACTGATTCTGTTTTTATATTTGGAGCATGTCTATTTTCAGTTATTCCATTGGCATACTTTATTGGTCAAGCAGTTGCATCTATTTCTGCACAATCGTCTATGGGTGTTGGTGCAGTAATCAATGCGTTTTTCTCGACAATTGTGGAAATTTTTCTTTATTGTGTTGCATTGAATCAATCAAAAGGTAAATTGGTTGAAGGTTCAATGATCGGGAGTATATTAGCTGGTGTTCTTTTATTACCGGGCTTGTCCATGTGTGGTGGTGCTTTGAAAAGAAAAACTCAAAGATATAATCCAAAAAGTGCAGGTGTGTCATCGACTATGTTATTATACGCGATGGTTACCATGTTTGCACCTTCTTTATTCTATCAAATCTTCGGTGCCTATGAAGTCAAATGTCGACAATGTTTTAAAATTGATGCTGAAAATGATTGTATCAGTTGCCGATTTGTTCAACCTGGATTCTCACTTGATCCTTTGTACTACGAGGTAATAAGGCCATTTTCATTAATTGTTGCTGTAGCTTTATTCGCTGCATATGTATGTGGGCTATTTTTCACTTTACGTACACATGCATCACTTATATGGGCAACTAATTCTCATGAAGTGAAAAAAGACGTTCAATTTAGATCACCAAGTTTAGCCAGTTTAGATGTTTCTACTGAAATGGCAAGTTCTAACCTTAGAATCCCTCAATCAGCAGTTTTGAAAAATGACCCTAAATTCAAACAACCAACAGAAGCTCAACTGAATTCAACACCTGCTACTCATGCTTCAGCACTGGTAAATCAAGCAGGTCCTTCCCTTCATTTTGAGCTTACGAAGCCTAGTGACGTGGAAGCCGAGAAACTCCTAGAAGATGACGATGAATCAGGTGGCCATGATGCTCCAAATTGGTCGAAAACTAAATCTGCAGCTATTTTGCTCGGTTCTACATTACTATATGCTGTAATTGCTGAGATTTTGGTAAACACAGTTGATGAAGTTTTAGAAAATTATCCAATCAACCCAAAATTTTTGGGACTAACAATTTCTGCATTAGTCCCTAACGTAACAGAATTTTTAAATGCCATTTCTTTTGCTATTAGTGGTAATGTTGCATTATCATTAGAAATTGGTAGTGCTTATGCGCTTCAAGTGGTATTACTTCAAATCCCAAGTTTAGTTATATACTCTGTCTACAAGCAGTTTGATGTTGTTGAACAGATATTCACTCTTATTTTCCCTAGATGGGATATTATTGTTACTTTCATTTCAATTTACTTGTTCACATATATCTATGCTGAAGGAAAATCCAATTACTTCAAGGGTTTTATTCTAATTTTGATTTACTTTGTTGTCATGATTGGATTCTGGTTTAATGATAAAATTGAATTATTGGATGATGGGTACAATGATGGACCTGCGCTTACTAGAACTGTTTCTAAGTTACTTGGTGCTTAAATTTGTTTGTTTTCATAACAATCTATACCTTTGCATTAAAACCTATATATTTAACTGTATTCTAATCTAATTTTGTTTATTGAGAAATGTAAACTCTTCCTTCCCAAGGACTTAAAGTGTCTGAGTCACCATTATCTGTGTTTGAGAAAATAAGTTTCAAATCTTTAAAGTCATATTTGTTCAATGGGACAGATTCTGTGGTAAAGTTTATAGTTATTAAAGCTGTTTCATCACCTATAGTTTTAGTGTAAGTAAAAGTCTTTTCGTTGTCAAAATCTAAAATCTTGAAATCACCATAAATAAATAAATCTTTGTATTCTTTTCTTAATTTCAAAGCTTTCTTCCAGAATGATAATAATGAGTTTGGATCATTAATTTGTGATTCAGCATTGATTTCTTTGTAGTTGTCGTTGACTCTAGTCCATGGTGTACCTGTAGTAAAACCAGCTTGAGGAGATGCATTCCATTGAACTGGAGATCTTGCATGATCTCTGGCGATAATTTGAATACTTTTCATCAAAGTTTCAAATTGTTTATCATAATCAGGATCATTTCCATGTTGTTCTTTAAATTGTTTGACATAGTTGATGGTGTTGATATCTTTGTATTCATCAATTGACCAAGATTTTGGTAAATTAGTCATACCAAATTCTTGACCTTGATAAATAAATTGAGTTCCGGTTAAGGTTGATTGAAGGATAGCCAATGCCTTTCCTGAAATTTCACGGTAGAGTTTAGAATCATTACCAAATCTAGAAATTGATCTAGCTTGATCATGATTTTCTGAGAAAACAGTTGTCCAAGCATCAGTACCGTTTATGAAACTAGATTGAACTTCAATGGCTTTTTTGACATCTGGTAATTTGAATGGTGTATATCTGAATCTATCTTCTGGTAAAACTCCAACTTCAACAAGATCGAATAAAAACATCATATTCATTTCTTTTTCTTTAGCACTAACGTATTTCAAGGATTCTTCTTTTGAGGAATGACCGACTTCACCAACAGTCATGGCATCATATTTAGATGTTGTTTTAGCAAACATTTCTTTATGGAATTCATGAATTCTTGGACCACTTTGATGATGAATTTTACATGGTTGCCATTCGATTTCTGGGAAAACGATTGGAGCATCAGGGAATTCTTGATTTTTGGAATACATACCGGCAGTATCAATTCTGAATCCATCAACTCCTTTTTCATACCAGAAAGTTAATGCTGATTTATAAATGGCTTCTCTAGTTTCTTCATTTTCCCAATTCAAATCTGGTTGAGATTCAGCAAACAAATGAAGGTAATACTCATCAGTAGTTTCATCATATTTCCAGGCTGATCCTGAAAAATAAGATCCCCAATTATTTGGTGGATGTCTCTTACCTTCTGCATCATATTTAGCTGGTTTCCAAATATACCAATCTCTTTTTGGGTTGGTCTTGGAAGATCTTGATTCTTTGAACCATTCATGTTCTGAAGATGTATGGTTGATAACTAAATCCAAAATCAATTTCATTCCTCTCTTATGACTTTCATCAATCAATTGTTGCATATCTTCTAAAGTACCATATTTTGGATAAACATTTTCATAATCGGAAATGTCATAACCCATATCATCTTGTGGAGAATCAAACATTGGACTTAACCAAATTACATCAACACCCAAGTCTTTAACATAGTCTAAAGTAGAAATAATCCCAGGAATATCTCCAACACCATCACCATTAGAATCTTTATAAGAAGCAGGCCAAATTTGATAAACTGAAGCTTCTTTCCACCACTTTTTTTCGAATGTCATGATAATTACTTTATGAAAGTAAAATTACTTTTAATTTTATATAAATATAACTCGATTTCCAACTCCTATTTGGTTTTTATATTCTGATGAAAAAAGTGTGGGGCAGAGAAAACTCATAGGGCGTTAGGCATCGTTACGGTTTGCGATTATTCTTCCGGTAATTGCGATTAACTTTGCGCTGATGTAAATAAGACGTTAGGTGATGTCAAGAGTGGACACTGAGATGATCAAAACTTGGTTTACTTGTACGATTTGCTATTCCCTCAGTTTAAACCAGTAGTTTTTGAATTTTTTTGTATACAACACCAACCTGATTTATGATTTGTGTGTTTAAGTTTCGTAAATGAATTAAAAGTAAATAATTTCTGTTTAAATAAGGAATTCATAACGATATTGATGAATCAAATCGGTTTTGATTGCAATTTAGCCATTTTACAATTATTCAAAATTTACAGTTATATTGTATAATGTCTTATGTTTTGACTATGTCTTATGTTTTGACTATGCCTTATGTTTTGACTATGTATGTTATTTACTCTATAATATAAACTCTACCTTCGTAGGGTGCTAGTTTATCGCCTATGGAATCATTATTAGAAAGTATAAGGTTGAACTTACCTTCAATGTCATATTTCTGCAATGGGACTGATTCGGTGCTAAAATTGATAGTTACAAATGCTTTATCATTACCATTGGACTTGACATATGAGAAAGTTTTCAAGTTATTGGCGTCAACAAGTTTGAAATCACCATAAATAAGTAATTCTTTGTAATGTTTTCTGGTGGCTAAAGCTTGTTTCCAAAATGATAATACTGAATTTGGGTCACCAACTTGTGATTCAACATTGATGTCTAGGTAATTATCATTGACTCTAGTCCATGGTTTTCCAGTAGTGAATCCAGCATTAGCAGATGAATTCCATTGAACTGGTGATCTAGCATGATCTCTAGCTAATAATTTGATATTGTTTTCCATAGTAGCAAATTTTTCTTGGAAATCATCATCTTTACCATGTTCTTGTTTGAATTTCTTGATGAAATTGATGGTATTAATATCAAGATATTCATCTAGTGACCAAGATTTCGGTAAATTAGTCATTCCAATTTCTTGACCTTGGTAGATAAATTGAGTCCCGGTTAATGTTGATTGAAGAATTGCTAAAGCTTTACACGAACTATCGTGATAGAGTTTTGAATCATTACCAAATCTTGAAACAGATCTAGCCACATCATGATTTTCAGTAAATACTGTTGTCCATGCATCAGTACCTTCAAAAAATGTAGATTGGAAGTTGACTGCTTCTTTCAACGCAGGCAATTGGAATGGCTTGAAGTTAAATCGATTATCCTTCTGAACACCAACTTCAACTACATCAAATAAAAACATCATATTCATCTCTTTCTCTTTTGCCCCAACATACTTTAGTGAATCTTCTAAACTCGAATAACCAACTTCACCCACGGTCATAGAATCATATTTGGACGATGTTTTAGCAAACATTTCTTTATGAAATTCATGTATTCTTGGTCCAGTTTCATGATACATTCCACATGGTTGCCATTCTGAATCTGGGAACACAATTGGAGCATCTTCGTATGTTTGAACTTTAGAGTAAATACCTGCCGTGTCAATTCTAAATCCATCAACTCCTTTTTCATACCAGAAAGTTAATGCTGATTTATAAATGGCTTCTCTAGTTTCTTCATTCTCCCAATTCAAATCTGGTTGAGATTGAGCAAACAAATGAAGGTAATATTCATCAGTGGTTTCATCGTATGTCCAAGCTGATTCAGAAAAGTACGACCGCCAATTATTTGGTGGGTGTCTCTGGCCTTCAGCATCATATTTAGCTGGCTGCCAAATATACCAATCTCTTTTTGGGTTAGTCTTGGAAGATCTTGATTCTTTGAACCATTCATGTTCTGAAGATGTATGATTGATAACCAAATCCAAAATCAATTTCATTCCTCTCTTATGAGTTTCATCAATCAATTGTTGCATATCTTCTAAAGTACCATATTTTGGATAAACATTTTCATAATCGGAAATGTCATAACCCATATCATCTTGTGGAGAATCATACATTGGACTCAACCAAATTACATCAACACCCAAGCCTTTAACATAGTCTAAAGTCGAAATAATCCCAGGAATATCTCCAATACCATCACCATTAGAATCTTTATAAGAAGCAGGCCAAATTTGATAAACTGACGCTTCTTTCCACCAAGTATTTGTAACTGTCATGTCTTTGTCCACAGTTTAAACTCAATCATTTGAAACCTCATCAAGCTTCTTTTATAACTGTCAGAGTAGGGCAGTAATATGAGAGGTTATTCCGAATGTTTCACCTGAGAAAGAGCCGAACAATCTTGCGATGCTGCCAATTGGGGCACGAACATAAAAATAGAAGTCATCCAATTAACGTTCTTGATTCTTGTTCTACTCCAAGCTTTTTTAAATAATTGATTATTCCGATTATCTTTACGAATTCTTCTTATACTTGTATAAAGGCAACTCTAAACATTTCAAGTTCAAGTTTCAAAGGTTTT
This sequence comes from Suzukiozyma pseudoglaebosa, assembly GCA_030705115.1. NCBI lineage: Eukaryota > Fungi > Ascomycota > Pichiomycetes > Serinales > Debaryomycetaceae > Suzukiozyma > Suzukiozyma pseudoglaebosa. Next base: position 43,097 of record JANIWI010000092.1, read on the forward strand.
TTCTGAGTGATTAATCATGATTTCTTTAACCATTGACATACTTACAGGCTTACGTTTATGTTGCTGTATATTTCTTTGATTGACTTTGTTGTACTAGTTCAATTAATTTGAGCCTCATCAATTGAGGCATCCATTTTACCACTTAAACCCCCTTAAAATTTCTGATAATTTAGATCAGGACCAAAACCTTCAAAATATGCCAACATAGCTATATACATGGAATATAATAACTAGTAATTTGTAGAGGATTTAATTTTTTAATTAAATGTCAAAAATAAATTCGTCAGAATCTACAAAACTTTACATTTAAAATATTTCATGGTATTAATAAAGATTAAATATGGCTGAACAATTAATGACCCATTAGTTTTGAAGCAACATGTGAACCCTAAACTAAATCAACTTGGGTAAAATTCTGTCATGTTCAACACAGTTATCAGTCTGTTTGTCTATACATCAAACCAAGAAATTTTTTGACAACATGGTGATGGAGTAGATGGTAATGAAGAAGTATACATAAATTGAAATTGGGAATTTACGGTTTTGAAATTTATTTTTAAATTGAATATATACCAATGCAAGTAACAGCTCTCTCGATAACTGCATCTTCCTACATATTCTCAAGTATTGCACCTACTAACAGATAACGGTCAATTTGGAATTACGCGATACCCTATTTAATGGTTTACCGTTAGCGGTTATCCCAAATAGGATATAAGATCCGAGCATGATAAGTTATATAGTATGGTTGATGGTTGATGGTTGAATAATTTTACAACCAACCAAAAAGAATGAGTGGGTTTGATAGTTTGATTATTAAGGAAGATAGATTGGTTAACACTATACATGAAACCGCCAAATGGGGAGCTAAAGGAATATGGGGACCTGGAGAAACTGATACTGGAGTATGTCGATTAGCATTATCTGATTTAGATAAACAAGTAAGAGATTGGTTTGTTGGAGAATTAAAGGATTTAGGATGTGAAGTAAAAATAGATCAAATAGGGAATATTTTTGGAATATATCCTGGTAAAAATCCGGGATTACCAACGGGTATTGGTTCTCATTTAGATACTCAACCTTCTGGAGGTAGATATGATGGTATATTAGGAGTTTTGAGTGCTTTGGAAGTTTTAAAAACATTCAAAGATAATAATTATGTTCCCAATTACCCAATTGCTATAATTGACTGGACAAACGAAGAAGGGGCCCGATTTCCATTTTCTATGATAGCATCAGCAGTGTGGTCAGGATCAGTTCCTTTGAATCATGGTTTACAATTGAAGTCTCTTGATGAAATCCCGGTTACTCAAGAACAAGAGTTGATTAGAATTGGGTATAATGGATCAGTACCTGCAATTCATACCTCCAATCCATTAGCTGCACATTTCGAAATTCATATTGAACAAGGACCAATTTTGGAGAATGAAAAAAAAGAAATTGGAATAGTTATTGGAGTTCAATCATATCAATGGAACAGAGTTGTAATTAAAGGACAATCTGCCCATGCTGGCACTACCCCTATGAATACCAGATCAGATGCGTTACAAATTGCATCTATGTGTATTTTGAAAGGAATGGAAATTGCTAATAAATATGGAGCAAATTGTACTGTTGGAACTTTAAGTTTGGAGCCAAGCTCAGTCAATGTTATACCTAATTTAGTTTCTTTCACTCTTGATGTCAGACATCATCAAGATGATGTTGTTGATACCGTGATCAAAGAATCAAAACAGGCTTTTGATGAAATTGCCACCAAAGGTATTGATTCTCCACTTGCAAAGTCATTAACAGTAAATTGGGAACATATTTTAACTTCTAAAGCAGTTCATTTCGATAATAATTGTATTGATACAGTTAGACAATCGGCAGAAGAATTGTTTCCTGGAAGTTGTAGAGAAATAGTTTCCGGTGCTGGTCATGATTCTGTCAATACCAGTAAAGTTTGTCCTACATCAATGATTTTCATTCCTTCAAGAGATGGGCTTTCGCATACGCCTGAGGAGTATTCAACTCCCCAACAGGTTAAAAATGGGTTCAAGGTATTACTAAAAACTATCATGGCTTATGATGAAAAAAGGGCTAAAAATGAAATTTAAACTTATATCATTGTAATTTGTTTTCTGATGTGGTAGTTATGTTATTCTTTATTTACCAGATTTGGTGTCATTTTGGTGAGTACATATGCATTTTTCTCGTATGTTAATACGAGTTTATAGATTTTCCTTATTAGTTATACTCTGAAAAATACATCTGCTGTGTGCAGTACATAATTACTGTATTAGTATATGAATTTCAACCAGGCAAGTTTGTCATTTATCGTATTGATGACATGTAGTGACAGTTTTTCTCGTATTGATTGGAGTTGACTGTAAATGTGTATGATTAGGATATAGGGCACTAAGAACCAGGCTTCAACTGAAATTTGTATAAAGAGCCAGTGTAAGTTTGTAGATGTTTTAAAATTACCAGAAATATGAGATTTTTAGATTACTTAGTAAACTTATTCTTGTTTTCCATTGTATTTACACTTCCAATACAAAATCAAGGTTCGGAAGATGGTGGAATCGAATTAAAGAGTAGATCAAATGATGAAGTGGATTTTCAATTCATTGATGATTTAATCAAGAAATTTTCTGATGAAGAATATACTGATCTTTTACTTGAAAGATTGGCGCAAGATGAGCCAATTCATGATTTAACTAAGAGAGATTCAGTTTTACTTACTCAGTTTTTCACACAACTAAATACTAGTGGAGTTGGCATAACGTTTGTAAAATACTTTGCAACAAACCCTCTTAGTCAACCTACCACCATTGATGCTATTGTTGGGTTCTTAAAGTCAAAAAGTATCTCAACGATTCTCACCGACCTTGACTCTTCAAATTTGGCTGTTGATATCATCAACGAAGTTCTTTCACACTATGATGCTTTCGGTGGATTAGTAACAATAGTTAAAGCCTTATTTGCTCAAGGGACCATCAGTTTGAAGAAAAGAGATGAGCCAGTACCAGTAGAAAAGAGGGGACTAATTGGTGATATCTTTGGAGCTGTTAATGGTTTATTATTCGGAGGTCAACCCACTTCAAGCGCTACCACTCCCGCTACTTCCTCAACTGGTACTGTTGGTGTTGTTGGCCAAGTTACTTCTGTCATTGGTGGCGCTGCTGGACAAGCTACTTCTGTCATTGGTGGTGCTGCGGGACAAGCTACTTCTGTCATTGGTGGTGCTGCGGGACAAGCTACTTCTGTCATTGGTGCTATTGCTGGACAAGCAACTTCTGCAATTGTTGGGGCTGCTGGACAAACTGCTTCAGGTACTACAAATCTGGTTAGCACAGCTAAAACCAGTTCAGCTGCAACAGCACAAAGCACTTCATCATCTGGTGGTTTATTGGGGCTTGTAGGTGGTTTACTTGGTGGTATTTTCGGTACAGCACAAAATGTTGCCCAGACTGTTGGAGGAGCAGTAGCTAACGCGACTGATGACATTATTGGAGGTGTTACTAGCACAGCTTCAGATCTTCTTGGGGTAGGAGCAAATATTACTAATAGTCTTATTGGGTTATCACTTCCAGCTGGTCTTGATGCGACTGAAGTAGCAATTTTTACCCAATTGTTATCATTCGCTAGTTCCAACAATATAGAAGATTTTATGGTTGCATTGGATAAATCTGGTTTTGGTTCTTCAGTTATTTACACTTCATTAACTGATTCTAGCATGCAAACCTTTGTTGAAAAGCTAGCGGCTTCAATAAAGTCAAATCAAGTTTATACTCTTTCAGAAGTTTGGTCTGCATTACTTTCGACTGGATTCCTTACCAATACTTTCTCAAAAATTTACAGCTCTACGCAATACTTGAATACCGTCACAAACTTTATCAAGTACATTTTATTCAATTTTTATAAATTTCTATGAGGGAATTTTACTGAATGTATAGGTGAATAAGTTAGTTACAATTTATATCAAAATCTATTAACCCAATTCAAACTGGTTTTTGGTTTTTTTATTTTCATTGTTTTAAGCAATACTAAGCAAATACAGTTCTGAAAAGGCGTATGTATAACAGAAAACCATTGGACAGTTTTTTATCAATTACTAAAATAGCTACTTTATGACCTCAAATATATGAGAAATGCATAGTTCAAATTACCTTTTTCAATCTTCTCCACAAAATTTCTGCCTTGATTTCCATTTTGAGTTATTTTTACTTGGATGAGAAATGATATCATCTCAACTCTGAAGATGAGGGTGATGTCAAAATCATCATCATTGATTTAGCCTAGTGTCTTACTCTTTCAAATTGGCTATACGCAGTATATTATTACTCGATTTGGTAAATATGGTAGATTTGAGGCGGACGATGCACATCAGCAACAGTTCGTAAAATTTCTTGGCTGCTAAAAACAATTGATTTCGAGCAGATATTATGCAACATTTTAAACTTGGCGAGTTATATTCCTTTATTTTTAAGCAGGTTTTATGATGATGATTTTAATTAATATTGAAAACTAGTTTGTTGAGTAAGCTGTCAAGTGTGAAACCAAATTTGTATATAATGAGAGTTATCGAACTATTGTTTTTGAGTTTTGGTAACAAGAATCTAACTACTACTTTGGAAAAAATAAAATAAACCAGCATGAAGTTTCTGGACTACTTAGTGAGCTTATTCTTATTTTGCTTTGTGTTCACTCTTCCAATTGAAAATCAAGATTTGGAAGATGGTGGACTTGCTTTAATTGCAAGATCAAACGACTTTGGTGATCTTCAATATGTGGATGATTTCATTAAAAGATCCGAAAAGTTTGTTGATTTTCAAATTCTCCAGGACTTGCTTACTCAAATTGAAGATGAAGAAAATATCAATGAGTTGGTTGAAAGATTTGATGAATATGAACCAACAGGTGATTTAACCAAAAGGGAAGTAGCTGTACTTACTTTCTTTATGACTCAATTAAACGTAACAGGACTTGGTGTAAAGTTTGTAAGAAATTTTGCAACCTCCCCACTTAGTCAAGGTATTACTATTGATGGTGTAGTTGGGTTTTTAAAGGCAAGAAACGTGGCAAGCCTTCTTACTTCCCTCGATGCATCTAACTTAGGAGTAAATGTTGTTAACCAAGTGTTATCTAATACTAAAGCTTTTGAAGGATTAATTACAATTGCTAAAGCTCTTGTTAACCAAGGGGTAATTAGTTTTGGTAAAAGAGAGGAATTACAAATCTTGAAGAGAGATTTCTTTTCTGATTTCTTTGGTGGTATTTTTGGCGGTAGACCCGCTACGACTACTTCAACTCCTGCTATTCGTACTACTGCTACTTCTTCTGCTGGCCAACCTGTTTCTGCTACAACTTCAGGTTCTAGTAGAGCTACTGCTTCCTCTGCTGGTAGTGTTGCTGGACAACCTACTTTATCTGCAACAAATGGAGTCAGTACAACCGCTAAACCTAGTGCCACATCTACCACCCAAAGTGCTGCACAAGGTGGACTTGGTGGGTTTTTTGATAGTATCTTTGGTGGCTTATTTGGTCAACCAAAAACTTCTTCCACTCCAGCTACAGCTACTCCTACTTCTGGGTCAGTCTTACCCTCTGGTAGTAAAAATGATACCAGTCTGCTTGGACTTGACTCAGCTGCTAAGGTTCCAGCTTTGGCAAATTCTGGTCTTGACCAGACTCAGATTGCAATTTTTGCAAAATTTTTAGGATTTGCAAGTAATGCTAATGTCGAAGATTTTATGGTTTCATTAAGTAAATCTGGACTTGGTGCCTCTGTAATTCAAGATGCATTAATTAACTCAAGCATGCAAAATTTCGTTCAGAAATTAGCTCTTTCAATCAAAAACAACAATGTTTGGACTTTTGATCAAGTCTGGAATGCAATTTTATCAACCAATTTCCTTACAAATACTTTTACAAAAATTTCCAATTCAACCCAATATTTAAACACTGTTTTAAATTTTGTCAAATACTTTTTAGCTAATTTTGGTAGTTTTCTTTAATTCTAGAGCTTAATTATTTGGTAAATCAAATTTCTAAGTTTAAAATATCAATTCACTTTATATACCATGTTAAATTTTGTTTTCGTATAAAGTATAAAATATACACTTTGATTGAAATTACCAATTTCCACATCGGTCTTCTATCTTGCAAAAAGTTTTTAGAAACTTATCTCACAAAGGGGTTATTAGGGTTATTATTAGGGGGTTTTCTGTTAATGCGGTTCCAATGCAACTTTTAGTAAGTTTTGAATTGATTATGTGATCCTTCTATATCAAACAATAGGATGTCCTACCTCTATTTAGTCTGCAGAGACTTACCTACGCTTTAAGCTTCAGTAATAGTAACGTTTTTTGTCAAATTGTTCTTATCAGTAGATTTAAGATCTGAGGTTAGATTTCACTATTCAACTGGTTTATGGTCGTAGAGACAAGTTTAAAGTTCTCTATTCAACTGATTTGGGGCAGTAGAACATGATTTGTGTTTCACCATATTGATAAATATCGGGTTGAATCTCCTGATTCGTTATCACCACTGATAATATTATATGACTGTTGTTGTACATGCATTCCTAGACCAAAGATTATCTAAAGAGGAAAAAGTAGTTCTAAATGGGTTCTTTATGATTTTCACAATAGAGGACGGTGATTAACATGTAAAGTTCGATGGCCTATTGCTCAGTAGAGCGCGGCAATTAAAAGTATACCAATTGTTTGTTGTGAAACATACAACCAAATCAAGGAACAAATACCTTTGTAACAAGTCAAAGTTGACAATCACTAATACCATTAGTGATGTGAAGTGTTTTGTAAAAAAAGATGCTTCCAATGAATTTCTAATTGGAATCTTTTATAAGTGAAGTATAAAGGTTGGTAATTACTTTAATATGTACTCTAAAAGCAACACCGATAAATCCGAGGAGAAAACCTATCAATGAAAGACTACAACAAAATCAGGGAAAACGTGGGAAACAGCAGAAAAACATAACAATTTCAAAAGGGCTGAATAAACTGATAAATTTTACTTTTTGGAAAACCATATAAAAAAAAAAAAAATTGGCAATGGTCAATCAACAATATATTTTTATTTACATAAATAAAATAGAACAAACTTATAACAAACACATAGGATATGGTAAGTCTTGGGTAATATAACCTTTGGACCATAATAACCTATGGAAACTAAAACATGATGATCAAGGTAATAACATCAAAGAATACATACATCAAAATATAAATATTAAAATAATCATAAATTTCAAGTATATTTTTTTTATGAAAAAAAAATATTCCTTGTAACTCCGTATACATCCGACTAAGTCCGAATAGTTAATAATAAAAAATAACTGCAACCGTTTGAAGAATTCCCCCAGTATCAGTTGATAAACCAAATCAAAAACACCAACCAATTGAAGTTACATCACCAAGAGAGGCCAATTGTATATATACATTAATATATATGTATATGTATATATATATATATATATATGTATATATATATATGTATCAATCCTTAGTAATTAGGGGCTGGATATTATAACAATTCCTTTTGTTTGGTCAATTATAACAAGGCTGGGGTGATAATTTTGCGGGTTTGCCACTACATGTAATAAAACTCGGAACGATTAAATGGTTTTTCTCGGAAATACGCCAAATGAGAAAGTGGCAAACAGCCGTACGTTATCTCATTTGAATATACATTATCAAGTCAAACTAACAAGAAACCCACCAACCATTGGAAGCATAAAATTAAATATATATATATATACATATATATATATATATATAAATTTATTTATTTATTTATTTATTTATTTATATGTATGTATATATAGCATTCCTTATTGTAAGCAATACTATTGTATATAAGTTTAATAGGCAACTCCGAAAATGGTTGCAATTTGAGGGGCACTAAAACTTAATCGTAATTTGTAATAAAGCCGCTAAATAAAATTGGGTAACTGCAACATTTACAATAAAACTGGAAATAATGCCTAATGTGTCAAATTCCGAAGTAAATATCATTTATATACTTCTGAGTCATAATACAAACAACCAAAACAACCACCAAAAGTCATACTAGTAGTAATACTAATAGTCATACTAGTAGTCATACTAGTAGTAATACTAGTAGTCATACTAGTAGTAGAATTAGTAATACTAGTACTAGTACTATTAGTACTAGTGCTATTAATCTTTGTTCTATTAATAACCCCTATTTATTGTTTACTTTATTGTCTACTTCATTTACCTCATGATTTTCTTCTTCTACTTTCTTATATTTTTCTTGTTTTTTGCTTCCACTTTTAATATTTGTATAAAATCGCCAAGTGTAGATTGTCGTAGTGGTTGCTTCTTGAGGGATGTGAGCTAGCTAGTATCTCCAATTCTGGGAATTGGGTTGGTGCCTTATTGTTGGCGATTACCATCATCGTGAACGTTTCCCGATTAGGCTTATGTCCGTCGGACATCTAGATGGCAAAAAAAAAAAAAAAAAA
>JANIWI010000093.1:0-50784 GCA_030705115.1 Suzukiozyma pseudoglaebosa
AGTTAAAATTAAAAATCACCACATAAAAAAAAAAAATCCAAAATTCAAAAATTAAATTTTTTTCTTCTTTTCATAATTGTTTTTACTTTTATTGTTTTTGTTTTTTTTTCTTTTATTTTTTTTTTTATTTTTTCTGTTTTTTTTTCTCTTTCTTTTTTTCTTTTGTTTTTTTTTTTTTTTTTTTTTTTTCTTATTTCGGTTTAATTAATTTTGATAAAAAAAATTTATGCATGCAACTATGTAACCGCTTTAACCATAGATCTAGACCTTGAATCTACATAATATCATCCTATTTTTTATCTATACGTATACGACACTCTGTTACAATACAATAAAACTACACTTGGCTCTCATTTTTTTAATTACTATTATGTATATTACTTACATAAAAAGAAACTTTAATCATTAGATATTTTTTGTTGTTGCTGTTGTTGTTGATGATAAGATTGCTCATCAACCATCTTTACCGATTAATTGTAAGGTACAACTACCGAGTACCCGATCTTATTGGTTCCCAAGATCAATAATGCCTTTAATAAATTTACTTTTAATGAATGGACCTCATTTCTCATAATAATCACACCTAATTCATAATTTTATGATACACATCTTCCTCTGAGTATCTTTTTTATCTCTTTTTGTTTCATTCTTTTTTTCATTCTTTTGTTCATTCTTTTGTTTCATTCTTTTGTTTCATTCTTTTGTTTCATTTTTTTTGTTTATGCAATCTTGATCATTATAATATGACTACAATAGGATTAATTTTTATATAAACCTAAAACTATACTTGACTCAACCTTTCTAAAATTCGCTCATTGTGGAGGTACAATACTATTTACATTGAATTTTCAATTAGTATCAGTGCTAATGGTAAACATAAATTCATTAGATACTTGGTTTCGACTTGTAGACTTACACATTAACTACATGGCCCTTGATTTTCCATAGCATGAACTTTTAATAGTCAATCGCCAACTCTATAAACACTATAGTCAATTGACAAATTTAGTTAATACTATAGCGCTTGGACCAGTCAATTGACGATCTGTAGACTTCATCCGTACTTCTATAGATTATATCTAGAATTATATAGACTATATCTATATTTCCTTAGACTTATCCGTACTTCTATAGATATATATCTAGAATTATACAGACTATATCTATATTTCCCTAGACTTATACCAATACAGTCCGGTTTGCATCGTATTTACATCATTTTTACGACTAAATTGAAATTATTGCACTTTTCTTCAGAGTTGCTTTGGCAATACTTTTAATTAATCAGGCGTCGCCAATGCACTAAATACTAGTGACTCTATAAACCTCTTGATATCTATAAACCTCTTAATATTATGAATACTATCACTAACACTAATTATTGTCGTCTATTTACTTCGCAGACCATGATTTACCCACAAAACAGACCATAATTTACTACAAACTCTGTTTTAACCCCAGGTCGTAATTTTTCTCAAGTATGAATGATCAATTATTAGTTATCTATTAGACGACAGCGACGATTAAGGGAATCTGGGTAGATAATCATTAATCAACCGAGATATTAAAATTATTTTGATATTTAGATAACATTGAATTGATTTTGAACTCCAAGTAATCCCAATTCACTCGTGATTGCTTTGATTCACACGCACTGATAATTATCTAAGGAGTGGTTGTAAAATCAGATTATATATATTTTAATACAACCATCCTCCAGTGTACTATCAAACGTACAATCAATTGGCTTACTATAACATTAATCAATCGAATCTCCGTAATTACATGGTGATGATATCTGATATGAATGACCAGAAGTCAGCAACTAATCCGAATCAAGATTACCCTGATCCAACCGATGTGATTGAAATCCAAGATGATGACATCGAAGACGATGAAATGGAAGAAGAAGAAGAAGAAGAAGATGATGATGAAGACGAAGAAGAAGATGATGATGAAGAGGAAGAAGATGTGGGTGACGATGTCATAGGTCAGGATCAAAATAATAATATTGCTCAACTGGCTGATCAACCAGTGGCAACAACTACTAATTCAAACAATATACCCGCTCTGGATTTCAAGGCTACTGCATCGAAATTGATGAAACCGATACCGGATTATCCAGTAAAGGATCAAGCTCACTACGTATGGGAAATCAAAGATTGGTCAAGTATGACTCAAGAAAAATATCGATCACCATCATTTGAATGTGGTGGATTTAAGTGGAATATCTTATTGTTTCCTCGAGGTAACAATGGTAACAAATCAATGTCTCTTTACATGGAACCTCACCCAATAGATCAATCTGATGATGACTGGTATGTATGTGCTCAGTTTGGATTAGATATTTGGAATCCTAAATTCCCATTAGCTCATTTACCAAGTGGTTCTTCACATAGGTTTAATAAACAAGAAACTGATTGGGGATTCTCTTCATTAACTGATGAAAAAAGATTACAAATGGTTAATCCAAGATTTGGTGGAAATCACGCTATTTTGGAGAATAATCAACTTAATATTACTGGATATGTCAAAGTTATTGATGATTCTTCAACCGGAGTTTTATGGCATTCTTTTATCGATTATGATTCTAAAAAACATACTGGATTTGTTGGATTAAATAATCAAGGTGCTACTTGTTATTTAAATTCTTTATTACAAAGTTATTTCACTACATCAATATTCAGGAAGTTAGTGTATCAAATTCCGACAGCTCCAAATCCTAACACTAAAATTTCTGTCCCATTAGCTTTACAAAGAATCTTTTACTTATTATCAACTTCAAAAAATACAGTAGGTACTATGGAATTAACGAAATCTTTTGGTTGGGATACTTCTGATGCTTTTACTCAGCATGATGTTCAAGAGTTAAATCGGATTTTGATGGATAAATTAGAAAACGCTATGAAAGGTTCTCCCATTGAAAATTGTTTAAATGATATTTTTGTGGGGAAAATGAAATCTTTCATAAAATGTGTCAATGTAAAATACGAATCTTCAAGAATTGAAGACTTTTGGGATATTCAGTTGAACGTTCGGGGTTTCAAAAATTTGCAACAATCATTTCAAAATTATATAGAGATTGAAATGTTGGATGGTGAGAATAAATATCAAGCAGGCGAAGGTTACGGATACCAAGATGCTAAGAAGGGAGTGGTATTTGAATCTTTTCCACCAGTATTACATTTGCAGTTGAAAAGATTTGAGTACGATTTTATGGTAGATGATTTAGTTAAAATTGATGATTTTTATGAATTTCCTGATAAAATTGATTTGAGACCTTACTTAGATGAAGAATTACCAGAAGAGATTAAGCTGCAAAATTGGAATTATAAACTTCATGGTGTTTTGGTCCACCAAGGTAGTGTTTCAAATGGTCATTATTATGCTATGATTAAACCAAGCCATAATGAGACATGGTTGAGATTTGATGATGACAAAGTTTGGAAAGTATCCCCAACTCAAGTCTTTCAAGAAAATTTTGGTGCCAATGAAATTTCACAGCAAGAAATGCTTAAAATGTCTAAAGCAGAACATCAAGAAAATTTAATCAGAAGAGTTACATCCGCATACATGTTAGTTTATTATCGTGAGTCAGAATTAGATAGAATTCTACCTGCAGATGAATCATCCATTGATAAAGTCATCCCAGATCATATCCCAAATCAAATCAAATATGAAATGGAACAAGCTGAACGTTTAGAGTCAGAAAGACAAGAAGCATTGTACTATATCACCATTAAATTTATAACAATGAATAATTTCAACAACTTTTGTGGATTTGACCTTACAATTGATCCGAAGAATGCAAAATTTTATGATGAATCATTAATTGGAACAGCAGCAGAACCTTTATCATTCAAGGTTAAAAAAAATGATTCGTATTACTCACTTTTGCAACTAATTGGCAAAAAATTAGGGTATCCAGAAGTTAAAACTGATGGTGCAAATCCGGATGTTTTCCCTTTCAGGTTATTAGTAACCAGTCATAGAAATAACCAAACAAATAGAACTGACATTCCAGTGAGTGATGAGCAAAAAGAATTTCCTTTGCAAGTTTTATGCTCGAAAGTATTCAACAAAAAGTATGATGAACAAGTATTCTATGTCGAAGAAGCAAACAAAGAAATTAGAGCGATCAATAAAATGTGCCCATCCACAACTACCACCGAACCTATTAATTTTAAATTTGATAATGTTCTAGATAAGATCAAAAAAGTTGGAGTTACAATAAGCAAAGATATCGAATTCAAGGATATTTCTGAATTTTCCAATTATGTGTTGATATTCATAAAATATTTTGATCCTATTAGTCAAAAAGTTAGAGGGTTGAGTCATATTGTGGTATCTAAGGATGAGAAAGTTGGATCAATCGTTGAACCAGTGAATGAGTTTTTAGGATTCAGGAACGACTTAGAATTACAATTATTTGAAGAATTATCTCCATCGAAGATTGAAGTTATTGATCAAAATATCACATTCGAAAAATCTGAGTTGAGTAATGGTGATATCATAACAGTTCAAGTATCCAATGCCGCCGAATTAGCTGGCACTCAAAAATTCCACAGTGCAAAAGATTTCTACAGGTTTATGCTTACCAGGTTACACATACAGGTAATGCCTTTCAAAGCTGAGATAGATGAGGAAGATAGTGATTTTGTTGTAGAAGATAAAACGGCTGAAAACGGTGAAAATACTGGCAAAACCAAACTTATTAAACCAATCAAACCTATTGATATATGGATTTCCACGTTGTACAATTACCAAGAGTTAGCGAAAGCTATAGCAGAACATATAGGTGATGATGTAAACCCTGATTACTTAAGACTATTTGTTTTAAATGCTCAAAGACAAAGATTTCCTTTGAAGACTCATCACACTATGGCGGATCTTTTTCCCAAATCAGTGAATGTGAACCAAGTTATATCATTCGAATATGAGATCTTAAATATCAACTTGAAAGAATATGAACATTTGAAAGCGGTTAAAATCCACTGGTTGACAAGTCTAATTCAATTTCAAGTATTCGAATTACTAGTACCAAAGAATGGAACTGTGGCCGACTTGGTATCAAAGTTGCTTCATAAAGTTAACATATTGGAGAAAGATCGTAAGCACATTTTGATATGGAGTGGTACTAATCATACTTATCTTGATTTGGTTAAGTTTAATGAGACACTTGACTCTATCAGTGACGATGTTGAACTATATGCTGGAATATTCCCCGTGGAAGTGGAGATTTTAGTAAATCATGACTTGTATACTCGATTTGCCGACGGACCTGTCGTTATTGAAGAACTTGATAATGACATTACCAAAAAAGAAATGATATTAGCTAAAAAGCATGCAAATAGTTTAAATATGCTTCCAGCATTTCATTTCCACAAAACAAGTAATTACCATCATGGTATTCCATTCATTTTACCCATATATCCAGAAGAAACGTTAGACCTAACTAAGGAAAGATTAAGAAAGCGTTTAGGTTTAGGTATTCTGGCTTTCGAAAAAATAAGATTTGCTTTAGCTGATAGTGATGATAAAGGAGCATACATTGATAGTGACAATAATAAATTAGTATTGTTTGATGAAATCAGCAAATCTTCAACATCTTATTCATTTGCATTAGACCACCCAGACCGAACTCCTCGTCGTCAAAATCAACTTGACAAGGGTATATCAATCAAATAGGCGATTTATAGTTATAGTTATAGTTATAGTTATAGTTATAGTTATAGTTATAGTTATAGTCATATTTATAGTTATTTATATAGCTACAATGAAGATAGTTTTTATTAAAAATTCAACCCAGTTGAATTGATAGTTATTAGGTTTGATTATTACGGGACAATATTTCTTTCCTTATATCTGTTGAGCTTATCTTGCCTTCCCAATTGTTCAGTTCACTCAAGTCTTCAGAATGGCCAATAACATTAATGACTTCGACATCCAATTCATGAAAAGAATGGTCCTTACGGTATTTATTTACAAAATCACCTCCTTTAATAGTTTCAAAGCTTAGAACTAAAGAGTCAATATCGTTAACGTAACCGGTGGGTCCACAAATATCATTAATTTCATATAATTGATAAATCGCCGATTGATGAACCAGAATTAGCCTCAAGAATTCAATAACCTTGGCTTGTCTCGTACTATAACTTTGAAGAGCTTGAGGATATTTCTTGTTCACTAATAATTTACCTCCGGTTATTCCCACAATCAATGTTTTGTTAGTTAAGAATAGAGCCACCGATAACAAAATTTTATGACCATCATGAATATGATCAAAAGTACCACCTAAAGCAACAGAATTATAATATCGACAACATTTTCCACCACCTGGAATCGTATTCTTAACAATTTCAGCATCAACATCTATGACTCGACCACTAGTTTCCAAATTCTCGGACTTGGCTTTATATATCAAATTCCAACAACTTTTTAGTTTGAATTGTTGATTGAACAAAATATTGATTTCAAATCTATAATCAAATCCATTATCGAACGCTATGTTACGACTATGGTGATAGTATTTCGATAGAATTTCATTCAATTGTACACTATCATCAAATGGTTTCTTGATGAATATGTCCAATCGATTGATAGCCAAGTTCAGCTCCAATACCTTAGCTATCAATTCGTTGTAGTCATAAGCTACTGGATCCTCTACAACCACTACTGGATTGATTGTCATAATTTGCCCCAGTTCATCACCAGTTTGGTTCCGCGATCCATTTGAACACTAACAAAACTTGACAAATGTTGAATACCAGAAAAGTTGACATAAAAAGAGTAAAATGTCAGCAATATCAACATAAACCACGTAGTAAATGGTTGGTAAAGATTTGGGGAAAATCTGGGAGCAAATAGACCAATTTTCCAATTTTTCCGATTTTATAACTGGCTACATACAATTCACTACAGTAAAATCAGTTTTTATTTAGTTATGATAACAAGTTATCAAAAGCCGTGGAATTTCATTATAATATGTACAAGGATTTTATGAAATTTCGTTTAAAGTTGACAATACCACCATACCCACCAGACAAAATCAGTTACAAATAGAATAGTAAAACTCAATAATACAATACATACTCAACCAGTATGCTTTTGAGTCAAATACTATACAACCTCAACCAGTATTCTTTGAGTCAAATAGAATACAAACTCAACCAGTATTCTTTTGAGTCAAATAGAATACTATACTCATTTAATGCCTTTATAAATTGACGAAACAATACTTTCCAATTTATCTAAATCGCTTTGCAGTCTTGATTTTAATTGAAGCAATAATTTCATGTTTCTGAATAGTGGTTTATGGTCTTCTGAAAGATTTTCGTCTTGCTTCATTATATTATACACATATTCAATCGAGTGAATGATTGGTGATGAGTATTCAATACAATCTTTGAAATCAATCAAAACTTTGGGCCTATAAAATAGGATTCCTGATTTGATAACTTGTAAATGGTGTTCAAATTTTTGTTCGTCAGTAGTATCTACCCATGTCGATCGATATATTCTATCAATGATTTTGTTATATGAACTAACATCACTATTATCTAGTATCAGTTTTGTCGGTTTCCTGGTTCGTTGCATTTGAACTTGTAAGGCATCCATGAACTTAGTCAACAAAGGTATAAATTCTTGTAATTGTTGATGATTAATTGATTTTCTGGGGGTATTATTAGGAATTCTTAATTGCTTCTTCTCTTTTGTCATAGAGTTATAATTAAAATCATTATAATAGTGTAAATCAGTCACAAAACTTGAAAATACAATATCTTTCGTCAAATCATTTGATTTTAGTAATCCAGAAGGATTAGTCTTTGGATTCACTAATGCTGAAAAGATTTCAACAATTACTTTAATTGCTGATAAACCGTCTTTTCTGAAATTTTCGTTCATTTTGTGGAAAATAGTATGAATCAACTGGATATCCACAACTTGACTATTATATTCACTAACAACACGGTCTCTATCAACATTTGCGATATTGAAAACTGATGGGAAATCCTCTTTGGCCAATAATCCTCTTGTAAGATCTTTTCCTGATACAATGGATGATAACACTTCACTATTTACAAGCGGATAGTAGGTTTGTTTAACCAATTTATCCGAACCAGAAGAGATACGTATATCTCCAAATTTTGTTAAAACATACCACACCATTTTCACAAATTCATTGGTTTTGCGTTGTCCAATCAATCCAGCTACAATCAATTGTAGGAGGAACCTGTTAATCAGTTGTGATTTTGGTTTTAACGATGCAGTTGAGCTCGCAGGAAGTTTCTTACCATATTTTCCTCTTGAGTTACGATATTGTTGATCAAGCAACAAGGCACGAGTCTCCTGGTACGTTGGTCTAGTAAAATCAACCAACGGTTTTTGTTTCCCATTGAATATTGCCCTGGTTTTATTTTTAGAGAAGACTGGCGGTGGAAATATAACATTTGGATTAACTTTGTCCTTGGTAATCTGGTCTTGCAAAACTTCCTGGGGAAGTAAATACTTAAGAGAATCAGACCGATTTGACAATTCCAAAGTGCTCAGAATTCTTTTATCAGTATTGTGTTTTACATTTTTGGTTGCTTGTGTAACATCATTGACCGTTCCAGTGCTTTCCAAGAATGTAAATATTTCATCCACTTGTGGAGACCAATATCTCAAATATTGAAGCCCTCTTTGCACATACATGTAGTGAGAACCCAGGTGAATATCCAATCCCGTTCCAATGTTGTTAATCATACATGATACAAACACACTAACAAAGTTAGGATCAATCGATAAAAGTTGTCTTCTCATCTTTTGTCTATATTGAGCAAGTAGTTCTTGATTTTCGTTAACTTGTTCTTTTGTTGGTGGAGTTGGTGGAGTTGCAGCTTTGATGACTTTATCTAAAATGATTTCTGCTGTATTTATGAGTTTTGCTTGAATCTCCAATAATTTTAAAGTTTTATCATTCAACGGCATATTTCTATCGGAAGTAATAGTTTCTGCTTGATGCAAAGAATATTTTCGAGCACCGTTCAACATGGTTGTAAAGGTATGACAATCTGCTATGATTTTGAACTCGTTTGAATTTGTATCTACATTAATTAGGACTCTATTGAAAAAATTCCAGGCTAACAACTGATCATTTTCAAAGTTTTTGATAAGAACGTTTAAGCACGCATTGAACTGTTCAATCTGAACCTTAAGATCTTCGATCTCACTCTTGGGCTTTTTCTGTTTCAAAGAGTCCTTATAAGTTATATTTTGTTGTTCAAAAATGGCAATACATTTATTGCAAACATCTGAAGGCATTTTACCCCATTCTTGAGATTTAGCAATACCGTCGAATAATATCGTGTAGGTGTAATGATTTGTAGGGATATTCCATTTTTTACGATTTTGAAAGTTTTTGAAAGCTTCTTTTATTTGACCTCGTTCTAATAGCCACGATAATATAGCATTCATGGCTACTTGACCATTCAAACCAGAAATCCGAGCCAAGTATTCGGCTCTCTCGGTTGTTTGATCTCTCATAAGTAGATTGACAACACTCTTAGTCACCACAAATTCATCTTTGAGTTGATTTTGATTAACTCCTAATAAAGTATATGCAATGGGAGTGTAAATAGGTTTCTTACTAATTCTCTTGAAATTTATTAAATTCCGAAAGATAGTTAGCGATTTTTCACTATCTGTCTTCAAATCTGATGGTTTCAAAGTTTCTAATCGTATTCTTTCACCAGCTTCATTCACAAATTGATGGGAATCGTACTTAGCTCGAAGTAGATTCAAAGATTTCTCTAAAGTTAAAGACTTTGAGTAGACATTCTGGTTTTCATTCTTCAGTCGATGTGGTTTGGAATTTGCAATTATTTGACCAGTAGCTAAAAAGTAATTTAGTTTCGATTTCAACTTAGAACTGAATTTTTTTGATTCCACATTCTCCCTAACGGCAGCATCCGTAGAAACATACCGAAATAACGTAGTAGACCTTCGATATACCCTAGTATCAAATCGAAACTTCAACATGTTGAAGTTTTGGTGAATATTTTCCAGTCAAGTTTCCGATGAGTTGAGATGAGATGAGATGAGCAATTGTATAGGAACGAAACTACCAACGTCAAATTTGGGTTCTATGATGGCAGAGGAAGACCCAAGGGAGTATAAACAGAAGGAAGATGTCAAGGAAGATGTGAAGGAAGATGTGAAAGACTTACATAGAGAGGTAGATACCGTGAAATCCCGTGAATTGGATGATAAACATCAACAACAGCAATGGAAACAAATGAAACTTGAAATTGCAACCCAATTACAACGACTTAACAGCCAAAATATCAAAGAAACAGTGATCAATTTATTCAAATTGAATCTCTATCGAGGCAAAGGTTTGTTAGTTCGACAAGTTATGAAAAATCAGATGATGAAACCCAAGTATACTCCAACTTTTGCAAGTTTGATGGCGATAATAAACTCGAAATTACCAGAAATCGGAGAATTATTAGTTAAAAGGTTAATATTACAATTCAGAAAGAATTATCTTGAAAACAATTACAATTTAACTCATTCTTCAGCATTTTTCTTATGCCATTTAGTTAACCAAAGAGTTGTGAATGAGTTATTGGTTTTGCAGATTGTGCAGATGTTGTTGGACAACATGACCCCAGAATCACTTAGTTTGGTTGTTGATATTGTCACCGTAGTTGGTGAACATTTAAGCAAAGAAGCGCCTTTGGCAAGTAATATGATATTCGATAAATTGAGACTACTACTACATGGAAGCAATATCAACAAATTCAATCAAGAACGCATCGAAGAATTGTTAAGAATTCGAAGGTCAAAATTCAAAGGATACCCTGCTATTTGGAAAAATCTTGATTTGGTTGAAAAGCAAGATCAGGAAACTCATATTATAGAATTGGATGGTTTGCATCTGGCAGAAAATGAATTGAATGTTTATCAATTTGATGCAGAGTATAATGATAACGAACTTGAATATGATGAGGTTCGACAAGAAATTCTAGGAGACGAAGATCAAGTTGTAAAAATGGATAATAAACCTGTCGAAGAAGAAGCAAAAGTTATTGATCTTACAGAAGCAGAATTGATGAACTATCAAAAAACAGTATATTTAACAGTGATGTCGTCGATGTCTGCTGATGAAGCTGTTCACAAACTATTGAGAATCAACTTGAAAGAAGGAACATTTACTAAAGAAAGAAATAATGAAATTATTGGTGATATGATAATTAAATGTTGTTCTCAAGAAAAAACCTATTCTAAGTATTATGGTGTTATAGGTGAAAAGCTATGTCAAATGAATCAATCATGGCATGAGATTTTCATCAAATTATTTCATCAATATTATGAAAGTATTGATAATTACCAGACTAATGAATTAAGGAATATTGGTAAATTTTTCGGCCATTTATTTGCTAGTGATGTATTATCAATTGATAAAAGTTGGTCGGTTATCAAATTATCAGAGCAAACTACAACATCATCTAGTAGAATATTATTAAAATTTATATTTCAAGAAATGGTTGAAGAATTAGGAATTAAGGAAATGGAACAACGATTAATTTTGGACGAGTATATTAAACCATTAATTAATGATGTGTTTCCTGTCGTCAATTGTCAATGGGAAGATGGTGACAGAATTAGGTTTTCGATTAATTTCTTCACTGCAATTGGTTTAGGTAAGTTAACTGAAGAAATGAGACAAGTTTTGAAAGACTTGCCAGAGCCCAGAGGACGAAGAAGGGGCGAGTCTAGTAGAAGTAGTAGTTATAGTCGAAGTGGCAGTGAGCGAAGTTATAGTCGAAGTGGCAGTGAGCGAAGTTATAGTCGAAGTGGCAGTGAGAGAAGTTATAGTAGAAGTGGAAGTGAGAGAAGTTACAGTAGAAGTGGAAGTGAGAGAAGTTATAGTCGAAGTAGATCAAGAAGTAAATCCAGAAGTCGATCTCCTGGTATTAAAAGAAAACTTTCGAATGATAGATCTGGTATCAAAAAACTCCATCAATAGGAAAACATATAAAACGCAGTTTAAATATTAACTTACAAGGTAAATATGAATTGTCTAAAATTATTGAACGATTCTTAAATTTTAGTAAATCTTGAATTGTAGTAAATCTTAAATTGTAGTAAATCTTGAATTGTAGTAAATGAGTGTGTATAAATTCTGGTCGCAATTTTTGAGTGGTCATAATTCTTGAATTGATTGTTATTTATTGATAAATTCTTTTAGTAAATCTTGGGAAATATAGCTAACAAACTGCCTCAATTAGAAAATACCACATTTCATTTATATTACCAAATTTGGGTTTGATTCCCGGTTTCAAATCCCATAAGTTAAAAATTAACAAATTTCAATCACCGATCGGATTTATCGGTAAAATCATTTTTTTTATTTAGCAATCATCCGGAACAATCCGGATACAATTTTTCACGATTTTGATGAGACATCATCAGTACCAGCCGCAGGATTT
The DNA here is from genome assembly GCA_030705115.1 of Suzukiozyma pseudoglaebosa. NCBI lineage: Eukaryota > Fungi > Ascomycota > Pichiomycetes > Serinales > Debaryomycetaceae > Suzukiozyma > Suzukiozyma pseudoglaebosa. The sequence continues at coordinate 12,477 of JANIWI010000093.1, forward strand.
GTAATTCAGCCAATAGTAGGACTGGGTTTTGGACGTAAGCCATCAACCAATAAGAAATTTGAAATTTATAATATAAATATATATAAAACTTGAGAAATAACAATAATAAATAATAATAAATAATTATAAATTATCATGCCAGCTCCATTTGAACAAGGAAACGAAAAAAAAGGTGCCACTTTATTTAAAACTAGATGTTTACAATGTCATACTGTTGAAGAAGGTGGTCCAAATAAAGTTGGACCAAATTTACATGGTTTAATCAATAGAAAATCAGGTTTAGCTCCAGGATTTTCTTATACTGATGCTAATAAAAAGAAAGGAGTTGTATGGACTGAACAAAACTTATCTGACTATTTAGAAAATCCAAAGAAATATATTCCAGGTACTAAAATGGCTTTTGGTGGTTTAAAGAAACCAAAGGATAGAAATGATTTAATTACTTATTTAGTAAGTGCTACTAAATAAGTTAACTAAAAAGGCTAGCATTGGTTGATGATTTTTTGACATTGACTTACACTTGAAGTTATTCTTTGAATAACTGGTTTAAATAGATTGTTTGTTAGTTATTATTACTACTTTTATTGTCATAATAACGACAATATAATTTTGCAAAAAGTTTGACATTTCAAGTTTAGAATTCTGTATATATGAATAAAATTTAATAATGATTATAAATGTAGACCCAATCAACGTCATAATGGCGTTTTCATCAACTATAATGTTAGTATAATTGTTGATTGTTTAATGGTCCACGTCAATTGAAAAATGTTTCCGATATAATCCGGAAAATGGATTTCCGATGAGTTTATATTAAAACAATAATAAATATTTTCAATGACGCCAATGGTAAAAAAATGGTCATGTTTACATGTTTCAATGACACTATGAATAAAGGGCAACTATTGTAACTTGAGTTCATGGTCATTTCTGGTTATCAAGCCACAGTAACTGGGGTTTTTCTGTTGAATATTGATTTTCTATCTACATTGATTTTTCATTTTTACTTCATCACACTTTCAATTTTATTACAACATTGTTTCAACTTTATTTCAACATACTAGCACTGCTATACTATCACATACCATAAACTAGTGACTATTGAACCCCGTATGCTACTCTCTATCAACACATCTTCATTTCATCTATCAACCAGTTTCGATGTTTTCACGTGATCGAATTGTGGTAGTTTTGGAGATGGATGAAGACAAGAATGTCAACAGAAGACACGCAAAAGAAAGCCAAAGTTAAAGAAAGATAAGCTAAAGAAAGTAAATTTAAAGAATGAAGAGCTAAAAAGAGACAAAGGGTTCTGCTTGAGTTTACTAAAAGTCTTTTTTCTTTTGAAATTGAATTCATTCTGACTAAGAGATGTTAATAGAGTCATTTATTCTAGATGAATTAGTAGTAAGTCAAGTGTAAAGGACAAAAATTACTGTTTGAATTGTATAAACAGTTACTTGTAACTTAATCTAAGCAAGAAATCAATTGATAAAGTGACGAAACTTGTTCATAATCATCATAATCATCGACTTTCTGGTCTTCTTTTAATTTCTTTGATTTTTTGATTATTTCTTTTGAATCTTTGATTCTTTGATTGTTTGATTATGCATATCTTTTCTTTGTATCTTTCTCTGACTTTTACCTTAAGTGACTTTGTTTGCTTCGGTTTTATTAGTTACTTCGTTTTTGTTAATTCGTTTTTGTTGTTTCTCACTTAACAATTTTTATGCGAGCCAAATACATAAAATATAAAATCAGTAATGGATAACTTTAAAATCCCAGTTGAGGTTGACCCCAATGAAGATACTGAATGGAATGATATCTTGAGATCGCATGGGATTATTCCTGAGAAGCCACCAAGTCCTACTGCTGAATTGGAAGCGGCTTTGGAAGAAGCAATTCAAGCCCAGCATGAAAATCGATTACAATCCAAAGATTTAGATGAGTTGAATGAATTGGAAGATGATGAAGATGAAGAGTTTTTGAACTTTTATAAGCAACAACGAATGAAACAGATTCAAGAGTTATCGTCTAAGAAAAAATATGGACAAATTTATCCAATAAATAAACAAGAATATGAGAAAGAAATTACATTATGTTCAGAAGATTGCTTTGTTTTATTACATATGACTTGTTCTTCTCAAATCCAATCACGAGTACTAACTAATATCTTTGAAAATTTATCAAAAAAATTCCCAGAAATCAAATTTTGTGAAATTATGGCTAATAGATGTGTTGAAAATTATCCTGATACAAATTGTCCCACTTTGATCATTTATCATAAAACTCATGTAGTAAAGCAATTCATTACTTTGACTCAGCTTGGTGGTAATGATTGTAAAATTGCTGATATTGAAAATGTGTTAATTGATATTAAGGCAGTTGATATCAATGATAAACGATTAACCATTAATCAACTCGACGAAGATTTACAACAAGAACGAAAATTACGATTTGTAAAAAAAAGTATTCGTGATGATAAAAATAATGACAACAATGATGATGACGATGATTTTTTTGATTAAATTAATTAACATCCATATATAAATATAATTAGAAATATAATTAGAAATATAACTATAAATATATAATACAATCAAGAATTATTTCTCAAACGTCTTAGTTTCAAATCTAGGAATCATGAAATAATGCTTCTATTATTATGTTTCAGAGTTTTAATAGGTTCTGGTTGTATATCACTATTTGTTTCTAATTACTACTCTTTTACTGATTGGCCACCATTGTGTTGGTAGTAAATATTGTGAGACTGTCGCTAATTTTTGTTTGTGTCGTGGTATCAACTCTCGCTAATTTTTTGTCGTGGTATCAACTCTCACTAATTTTTTGCCAGTGGAGGTAGTGAACTTTTGTTTTTTCGCTCGTACTAAATTTTCCCGGTTCTCGCTATTTTGATGGTAGTAATTTGAAGATTGCTCTCGCTAATTCTGGAAGTCAAAAGACAGTATTTTCACTACTGTCATATTTTGAATTTGGGAGCTATTATTCATCGATTTTTTGACAGCAGTAAAATTGTGGCTATTGTGGTTATCTTTGTATGTCTTTTTTTAGTAGTATTTATAATTTTTCTTTTGATTTTATTATACCATTGCTATTCAATGCTTGTGGTAAAAAGTTTTGTAGTTGTCGCTATTTGTCGCTAAGTCTGTGGAAGTAACCTTAAATTCTTCGCACTAACTCTGGGCCGAGGCGGTGGTAGAAAATTAGTGAGATCATCGAAAATTGATGCGAACTTTATTCCATCATAGTTAGATCAGATCAGGAGTAAATCTTGTATTCTGACTACTCATTCATCTATACACTAGATATTTGAGGTTTGAATTGAATTTCATAACTTATTCAAGTGGGAATTTAAAGATACTATTGAAATTTCCTTGAATTTGCTGGGAAAATTGGTTGATATTGACATTTTACATAATTTCACAAGCTAATCATTGGTTAAAAGCTCCAACTTTTAAGATATAGTGACATCCAAAATAACTTGTTTGACATAGTGGCATAAGGCGGTGATCTATTGGATTAAACCAGGTTCCCAATATGAAACCGGAAGAGGTGAACGGAGTGACGACGGATTTGGCACTTGATGTTGTAAATTTACCTATTGATAATTTCGATACCATCAACCCATGCAGTCATATATCGAAAGTACTCAACTCAAATGCAAAGGAAACAGTATTTGCTACATATAAGCAAGCTGTAGCTATTTCAAAATCAATTTCAAAAAATTTTATTTATATAAATAAAAAAGATGGTACAATAATTCCTTATAATAAATTGATTGATATGAAAGTTAAATCGATTCAATGCCTGGATTGCAATTTGAATAATTTCAATTTCATTTGTTTACAATGCCCTCATGTAGGATGCTACACCAATAATCACGCTCATTCTCATTATAAATTACAACAGCACTTATTTGGCATTGATAGCTCTAATGGTTTATTATATTGTTTCCTGTGTGGTGACTATATAAATCATCCTGATCTAGACAAGATTAGAAATGATTTAGCTGATTCAGATTCAAAACTTACTTCTGAAACTTTGAATGGTTATACTAATCCTACAAGAGTTGCCACTTCAGGATTAAAAGGATTTGTTAATCTTGGTGCCACATGTTTTATGAGTTCGGTTTTACAGACTTTCATCCATAATCCAATTATAAAATATCATTTTTTTAATAATGATTTACATTACTTAAATTGTGAAAAAAATTGGGATAACCTTAAAACTAGCACAATTGACGAAAATAATGCTTGCATGACTTGTAGTATTGATAACATATTCCAAAACTTTTATACTTCTGAATCTCATGAAGGTTTTGGTATGTCCAATTTGTTGATTACTGCTTGGTTTAAAAAAAAATCATTGGCAGGATTTCAAGAGCAAGATGCCCATGAATTCTGGCAAATATTATTGAATGAATTCCATACTGACTATGAACGTATAATGCATAATATTCAACAACCTGTACCTAAAGACTGTCAATGTATAACCCATACAACATTTTCTGGAGAATTGCAATCATCAATTAAATGTGGATCTTGTGATTCTATTACCAAAACAATTGATCCAGTAATTGATTTTTCATTAGAAATCAGAAACAAGAAGCATTCCACTAAACAGTTATCACTATATGATTGTTTAGATTTATTTACATCAGAGGAGAAGTTAGATGTTATGTATACGTGCCAAAATTGTGGTGACAAATCGAAAGCTACCAAATCATTAAAAATCAAAACTTTACCGCCAGTATTATCGATTCAATTGAAAAGATTCGAACACAATTTAGTTAGTGATCAGTTTTTGAAAATTGAAACTTCTGTTAAAGTTCCTTTATTCCTAAATTTAACTAAATATTGTGAACATTCATCATTATCTGACAATGATGACATTGATAGTAACAAAGTATACCAACTATTTGCAGCTGTTTGTCATATTGGTTCAGTTAACACTGGTCATTATATTGTCATGATCAAAAATGGCAATGGCGAATGGTTTAAGTTTGATGATAGTATTGTTACTTTGATCAATCAAGAAACAGTGATAGACTCAAATGCATACTTGTTGTTTTACATAACTCATAAAATTTAAATGAACTTACTTAAATGAGAACTTCATATAAATTTCAAAATTGCATATCCATTTCCTGAAATTGCATTATGTCACAAGATACATATTCTTAATAATATTCTTAAGAAACATACATTTTTCAATACTTGTAGACTCAAAACTGAGACTAGCGAAACGAGACTAGCGAAACGTTCTAACTTTCGTTAATTAAAATAAGTATTTTTACAATACAAAGATATACGGGTATAATATATTATAATTACTATAAATGCGAAAATGCAGAATGATTAAGTCTCTTTTACGATTAAGTCTGTTTTACTCCAATTAATGGAAGTCCTCTGCTGTAATATTAGCTTTGTCACACATTTTTCTGAAAAAGCCACCATTATTAAATAAAGTCAATGGAATACCTTTTTCAACAACTTTACCTTTGTCCATAACAAAAATTCTATCATAATTCAAAATTGTTTTCAATCTATGAGCAATACACAAGATAGTACAATGACGGAATTCAGTGGAGATAGTTTCTTGAATCTTTGCATCGGTATCGAAGTCAACAGATGAAGTAGCTTCATCTAAAATTAAAATTTTAGAATTACGAACCAAAGCTCTAGCCAAAGCAAGTAATTGCTTTTCACCCAAAGAAAAGTTTTGACCTTCGTTATCAACTAATCGATCCAAATGGAATTTATGTAAATCTTCATAATTAACACCATTGTCAGGATCATATTTAGTATTTCTGATTCTTTGCACAGTATTTTCATCCAACAAAATTGCCCGTCTTAAAGCATCCCATAATGTATCATCAGTAAATTCTTGAAATGGATCTAAATTCTTTCTAATTGTACCCTTGAATAAAACAGGGTCTTGCGGAATGATGGATAATCTTGATCTCAAATCAAACAAACCCATATCGGCTATATCTAAACCATCAATAGTAATATTTCCTGTTTCAAGTTCAGTTAATCTATATAAGGCATTCATGATAGATGATTTACCAGCACCAGTTCTACCACAAATCCCAACCTTCTCACCTGGATAGATTTGTAAATTAAAATCTTCCAAAACTAAAGGTAAATTGGGTCTGTATCTCAACGAGACATTATTAAAAGATATATAACCAGATGGTGGCCATTCAACAATAGGTGTAAATTCTGTTTTAGTATAAGCTGCTTCTTGTGGTAATTCAAAAGCATAATGATGCAATCTTTCGACTGCATTCATTTCATTTTCCGTAGCAGTCATAGCTCTTACAGTCAAAGATAATAAACCAACAATTTGAACAACATAACTCAACAACAAACCGGTTGAAGATGGAGAAATATTGAATTGACCAGTGATACATAAAAGACAAACAATTAAAGCAAATACTGAAGCAAGGATATCCAAGTTAACACACAACCATCTCTGAGAAGAAATTGAAATGTAAGTTGCTTCATTCATGCTGTTTATGCATCTATCGTTTTTCTTAATGAACGATTCATCAACTCCATAAGTTTGAATTGTTTGCATACCAGTTAAAGTTTCATTAACATTATTATAAACCATCGATCTTTGAACAGCTTCTAAACGTTTGATTTCCCTTGACGATCCTTGATAAAAATTCGAGAAGAATATAAAACTACCAACCAAAAATGGAACAGCAATCGCAAACCAAGGCAAGTAGATAATACACAAAATTATAATACCAATGATACTAGCTAATGGAAAAATGAAAAATTGAGCCTGCTCACCTAACTCATTATCCAAAGAATCAGTATCTTTCGTAAATCTATTAAGAATTCTACCAACAGGAGTTGTATCCATGTAACTCATTGGGGCATGTAAAATTCGAGAAACAGCACCAATATTCAATAATTGAGCTGCATTATTTTCAATGTATGTCAACATACAAAATTCTAAAGCAGTAAATATGACTGTCATAAAAGATAAGCCGATATAACCCGCTACATATTGTTTCTGAGTAATGTGTGGGTACTTTCTCTCAGTCCAAAATGATAACCAAGTATTTGTGAATAACTGGAAAAAAGTAGCGAAAGTGACTAGACCGAGGAAAAGAGGAACAGCAAAGACACCAAATTTTCCAGATCCTAATTGAAGATATTTCTTGTAAATTTTCCAACCAATTGCATTAACTGCCTTTTCTTCTTCAATAATTGTTTTTCCAACTTCAAGATTTATAATATCAGAATTAGGGTGATGTTTAATAGTGGAGATCTGTCTAGTTTTCTCACTCAAACCATAATCTTTAACTTCTGACTCTGATGTAGATTCTTCAACTCTGATGTCTACATTATTCTCAATTAAACTACGGAAAATCCCGTTCTTTTCAATCAAGTCGTCAACAGCTCCAAAGTCGATGGTACCATCACCATTCATGAAAATTACTTTATCCGCAGCTTCTAAAACTGTTAATTGATGAGTAGCCAAAATAACAGTTCTATTACGTAATAATCCTTTGAATAAGTGGTCTATGATATGTCTACCAACTCTAGAATCCACTGCTGAGAGTACATCATCAAGCAATAAGATACTTGCATCAGAATAACAAGCTCTGGCCAAATTAACTCTTGCTTTTTGACCACCAGACAAGTTTACACCTCTTTCTCCAATCTCTGTTTGATCACCCGCAGGTAAATTTTGCAAATCTTCTTCTAAGGCACAACTAAATACAACATCACGGTACAAATTCAAATCAAAAGGTTTACCAAACAATATATTTTCTCTTAAAGTTGCATTCTGAATCCAAGGTTCAGTACAAAAGACAACGTCATCAGTAATTTTCATGGTTCCTTTTTTCAAAGTCATAAATCCGGCCATTGCATTTAACAAGGAAGACTTCCCAGATCCAATTGCACCAGAAATCATAACGAATTCGTTACGTTTGATATTTAAATCAATATCAATTAGTCCAGGGAACTCTGTTTCACTGTCTGTAGAAATGAAACTAGATTCACATGAACTACTTCGGTCATATACTTCTTTCTGTTTATTCATTTCTCTTTGGATTCTGTTTTGCCGTCTTGCGTTTTGTGCTTTCAATCTTTTGGCTTCCAATCTTCCTTCGTAAGTATCTTCACCCCATAAATCCCAATCTAATTGCTCATGGAATGATTCCCAGACAAAATCGGCGTGATTTATTTGGATCACTGTATCATTACTATGTTTTCTAGTAGTTGGAGATTGATTGCTTTTTATATGGTTAAGCGCAAAATCAGATTCTTCTGAACTCAAAAATTCTTTACATCTAGTAAAGCCAATCAAAGCATCAGCTCCAGTTGATAAAGCAAAAGGGATCAACATAATGCATTGAGCTAAGATGGTGAATAACGATAATGCAGCAAAGACGCGATCAGGTGTTTTCATAGTTTTAGTAGCCCACATAGTGACAAATGAAATCATTGAAGTTAAAGAGGGTAAACATACAGCATAAGCCGAAATGACGTTTCTTAAAGTTTTAATTGTAAAAATTTGATTCATTTCATCATTTCTTAATTTAGAAATAGCAGCTTTGTAAGCTAATTCCCAAGCATAAAATTTGATTATTTTGATATTAGAAATGACTTCTCTCATTAAACCAATTCTTTGATCTGTAAATATTATTGCTTTTTGACGGAAAACATAAAGGAATCTTGATAAACCAACGCAAATTAATAATGATACAAGGAATAAACCAATCCCAACTAAAGAGGGTACTCCAATATAAGTGACTAAAATACCAATTGAAATACCAATTGGAATTGGGAATGTAATCAATAAAGGTTGAAAACCTAAAGCTAAATCAATTTTTGATAAATCAGTTGAAATTAATGAGGTAATTCTACCAGGAGGGAAATTATTTTTTGATTTAGCTGATAATTTAAACGATTTTACTAAAATTGCTTTAATTAATACCGATTTAACTTGAGCTCCTGTAAACATAGCATCATGAAAAAAATGATTCATTAAAACTCCATTTGTAAAAATCAACAATACTGCACCAATAGTTAAACCAATACCACGATTATAAGTAGTATAAATTCCAAAATATTTATAACTAACAAATAAGATTAATTCTTTTGTTAATAAAGGAGATAAAGTTTGAAGAGTAAAAGCAAGTGATAAGTATAAAGTTGCCAAAGTATATTGAAATTTAAAAGTTTGAAACATAGCATAAGGAATTAACCAATTTGGCCATTCAAATTTATCTAAATTTTGATTATTTCTTAAAAATTTATCTTGTTGTTTTGATAATAAATTTTGTAAATTTTTATCGAATCTTTGATGCATATCTTCGACTGTAAGTTTTTTTGGTAAAGTCCAAAGATCAGAAGGAAGTAAAGTTCGTTTATAACCTTTTACTAACATAGGCCACATCCACCAAAATCCAATTTGTTTAAAAATTGATGATTTTCTCCAAGGAAAGTCCGATCTTTCATCTTGATTTAATCTTGGAGGAACTTTTTTAGAAAATAAGAACGATAATAATCGAGTTTGATTTTGTAAATCATCATTATTATCACCAAGTTCTAAATCGGGGTTAGCTTTTCGAAGATTTTTGTTACCAAATTCATCATTTGAATCAACAATCGATATAATTGGTAAATCGGATTTGTTTTTAGAATTAGAATTGGATTTAGATTTAGATTTAGATTTAGATTTAGATTTATTTTTCACCAGTTTATGGGATTTTCTTCGTTCTTCATTAATCGCTTTTGAATAATGATTCTTTTTCCGAACATGGTTTCGAGTTTGATTATGATTTTCAACATATGTAACTTCGGTATCTGAACCATTACTATGAAATTGATCAAGATCATCATTTCTACCATATCTTGATGATTGATAGTATACTGCTGGAGGGTATGGTATATTAGCGTCTCGCGGGTATGGAACTCGATCTAGATGACTGTGCGATGCTGAGTAATCTGTGTCATGGTGATTATCCTCGATATCTCCTTCATCATTTGACGATAGATATGGCATTATTAAAAATTAGAAGAAATAAAATAACAAATATAGCAATGAAACCAGATAAATAAAGATAACAATAACAACTATGACAACTATGACAACTATAACAGATGTAAATTATTAAGTTTTCTCTCCGAAATGTAATATCAACTATCAACTAACAACTAACAACTATCAACTAACAACTAATAGTACCTGTAAGCAAATTATAAACTATACTTGTAAGCAAATTGTAGTGGTAAGTAATGACTATAAAAGAGATTGTTGATTGAATATTTCCCAAAGTTTTTAGAGACTAATGGGGTGTCATATATATTGCTACATGATTATCATCGTTCATTGTTAGTAATAATTTCCTAATTTAGTAAATCATGTCTGACGACAATTGGAGAAGCAAAAGAAAAAAAAAAAAATTATTTCTATTGTTTCCTAGTATAAAGAATTAAACGAGGTAAATAGTCACCAAACAACTAAACTAATCTATTAATATCATTAATATTAATAACTATAACTTACAACTAACAAATATATATACAAAAAAAATATTAATAACAATGTATATATAATAATATATAAATATAGTATAAAATATGTATATATAACATAGTATATATAACATAGTATATATAACATAGTATATATAACATAGTATATATATTTATTTGTATATGTTATGTTGTATATATTTATGTTATTATTTGTATACGATGGTTTTATGTAATTGTTTGTATGTACTGTTTATAATGGTAAGTATTTAAAGTAATAGTTAAGATTTATTACTCGATTTGGTACTGAGTCTGATAGTACTTGAAAAATTAATTATTTTCCTAACAAAAAAATTAATTAAATGTTACATAAATTTAAAATTAAACATAAGTCCCACTACAATTAACTATATCTAATATTAATAATAGAAGTAATACTAACAAAAAAAAAGAAAAAAAGAATGAAAAAAAAAAAAAAAATTGAAGAAACTGAAAAACTTTTCTCAATTGAGTAAAACGTCATAGTCTAAAACTTAATCATTAATAATGATAAATAAAAACATATAAACATGAATAAACAATAAACATAAAATAAACAATATACATATGAATAAACAATATACATATACATTTATACATATACATAAATGTATATGTATATATATATATATATATATATATATATTACTGTCTATGGTAATTGTAGGTTTATTATTTTCTATACAAATTTTTGGTTTGTCTCCACTTTTTATCTCCTATGCCGTTTTTTTTTTTTTTTTCACCTTTATGTCATTTCTCTTGTTTATCATTTTTCTGTCACTTTCGTTTTCTTTACTCTGACTTTACTTTTCTTTTCTTTTCTTCCTTTTCCTCCTTTTCTTTCTTTCATTACTTTACTTTTCATTTTTTTCTTTCTTCCTTTTCTCATTTGAATGGTTTGCGATGATATGATTGTGCATACAAAATTAGGTTAGATGCAACTATTATGCATGCATAAGTAGGCTTTTTGCTAAATACAGCAATGTCACCATTTCGGATTTAATTTTAGTTATTCACACTATCCACAGCCACTAAATCCAATAGATGTGAATGCATATTAATCTGGGGTAATTATAAAATTGATTCAATTTGTGACTACGAAATAATTTTTGAAACATTAACCTATAATTTACTTGTTTTACTAATCAATTTTTAAATATAGTTTTATTAATTAATAAATATAGTTTTATTAATCAATTTTTGAATATAGTTTTATTAATCAATTTTTAAATATAGTTTTATTAATCAATTTTTACATATAGTTTACCTGTTTTCTAATCAATTTTTGATTATAATTGCCAAAAAATAAAATTCATTTTTTCTTATGTTGAAATCACCAACTCCCTAATTTAACACCTGTATAACTGATCAATGTTAAAACTATATACCTATATAAATTGCCTAATCACAATTGATTTCTGAAAAATATTGCCACAATCGTCTTCATCATCAGTTTGAAATCATCAACTATCTTCCTATATCTGCCTTCTATCTGACTTCTTGAACCTTTCTTGATCGGGTCCTCTTAGAACAATAGAATTCTCCCTATTTCCACTAGGAACTGTCTTACACTGTTTTCCTATGAACATTACATCATTAATATAAGAAACAAGTTTTAATTCTCAGTTCAAAACCCACTCGAGCCTCCAGGGCCAAAACCTCCAAAACCAAAACCAGGAGGCCCTCCCAAACCAGAAGGACCTCCAGGAGGTCCTCCTGGTGGTCCACGCCTTAATCCAGCAGGTAGTCCCATACCAATATCCTGTAATTGATCTTCTCCATATGGATCATCAAATCTCGCGCCAGGAGGAACACCTCTCCTAGAAGTATTACCATGATTAGGCTCGCCAAACATACCACTTGTAGGATACATACCTCCATCACCACTAGGATGATTATCGGCTAAAGGATCATGCCATTGTTTCAAACTAGGATGTTTTGGTAACCCAGGAGGATTTAAATCTGATTCTCCAATGCGAGGAAATGTTCGAGTTGAAACTGAAGGTTGGGAATTTATCTCCAATTCATCATCAAAATCGGGCATATCATTAGGTCTCTTAAAAGGTTTTGAAGATTGAATTAATTCAATTGGAGGTTTAGTGAATTGTTTTATTGGTTTTGGCCCTAAGTCATTAACTTTATGTTTCAATTCATCTTGATTGTTTTTCTGGTTATCATGAAGACCTCCTTTGTGAGGCACCGTCAACTGCTTAAAGATATAGTCAAAATCTTGTTTTAAGCTATCACTTATTGTCTCCAATGGGAATTTGACTGGTAAAATTGTATTATTAATTATCATACTGTTAACTTCTTGCCCCAGACACACCACCGCTAATACCAGATTACCATCAGGTAACTTCACCAAATTGATACAACTTGCTTCCAAATTCCACTGGTTGCAGTTGCATGATTGTTGTACCAGCTTCAAATCGGGAAAATCTGATAACAATTGACTTACTAACTCGAAATAGTCCTTATAAACCATGGTGATTGTAGATATCACTGACTGGTTTGCAATTTGCCTTCAAGCATGTTTTGGCAACTTGGTTGTATACAGGAAAAATGTGGTAGTTTGAGTTCTTAACATGAAGAAGATTGTTATAAAACCAATGAATATACAAAGATCTTACTCAGTATTGACACTCCAATGGTTTCAATGTTTGAATGTTTTCTTTAGCAATACAAAATTGTTGTTAAAGTCTTTCAGAAAAAGAAAGACAGTGAAAAACTTAGGAAGTTGTTGAAAGGCAAGAGTACAAGAGTAGATTTGGGTACATCTTTTATATAAACCAATACAAAGTCAACGAAAGAAAGGAAGAAAGACAGAAAGAAAGAAAGAAAGAGAGAATGAAATAGAGAAAGGAAAAAAAATGATATCTTTTTAGAAATTTTTTGAATGAATGTTTAACAATTTTAGTAAGCACAAGAGAAATATTATAAATATTATAAATATTATAAATATTAATATTTTTACATTACGATTACAATATCAGGATTTCTTATATTTAATTGTAATAATTAATTGGATTATCTTATTAATTGTAATTATTAATTGTATTATCTTATTAATTGTATTATCTTCTTAATTGTATTATCTTCTTAATTGTATTATCTTATTAATTGTATTATCTTATTAATTGTATTATCTTATTAATTGTATTATCTTATTAATTGTATTATCTTATTAGCTTATCAAGAGGTGACGACATTTCTTAGTTACACGACATTTTTTGGAGGCTTTTTTTTTGGCTTACTTTTTTTTTGTTTGAGATTGCGGCGACATTTTTTTGAGATAAAAAAAAAAAAAAAAAAAAATTTGATAGTGGGTGGTGTTAAATACGGTAATTAATATCGGAGCTAATTGTAATACAATGACAACAACAGTGCCTTTGATATATTCATTTCCAGGATTTGCTGGAGTTGCGGAAGCGGTTGCAGACCATGTAATTTCAGCCCAGAATTATACATTATATCAAACGTTAGATAAATCACAAATTCAAATTTTAAAGGAGAAAGCATTACAAACTGAGCATTCAGCAAGTTCAAGTTTGAGTTTAAGTTCATCCGCAGTCAATATGAATGGAATGACCCAATTGAATAATGGCAATACCAATGGTAATAAGAAAAAAAAGGAAAAATCAAAACGTTTCGGAGATACAAGGTTTAAAATTGCGATATCAGGGGGATCATTAATTAAGATTTTAAATCAAGGTTTATTATCAAGACAACAAGAAATTGAATGGGATAAATGGGATATTTATTTTGCTGATGAAAGATTAGTTGAATTTGATTCTCCTGACTCAAATTTTGGTCAAGCTAAAAAACAAATTTTTGATTATATTGTCGGGGACAAAAAACCAAATATTTATCATATTGATGAGTCTTTATTAGATGACCCTCAAGAAGTTGCCGATGCTTATGAAAAATTATTAATTAATAATTTCGCTAAAAAAGATTCAGTAAAATTACCATGTTTTGATATTGTATTATTAGGTTGTGCCCCAGATGGTCATATTGCATCATTATTCCCTTCTCATCCTTCTTTAAGAGAAAAACTAGCTTGGTGTTTACCAGTTGAAAATGCTCCTTCGGGCCCATCAAATAGAGTAACTTTATCAATTCCAGTAATTTGTCATGCTGCAAGAGTTAGTTTTGTGGTTGAAGGGTTAACCAAAGCTAATATCGTGAGAACGATTATGGAACGTCCCGAAAAAGGTTTACCAGCATCAATTGTTAATGAAGGGGCCGCAGGTAGAGTCACTTGGTTTGTAGATGATGATGCTTTGAAAGAATGTTACGAAATTACTAAGAAAGATTACAAGTTTTTAACTCTTGATAAAGAATAGAAATCATTGCGAAAATAAATTGGCGTAATCATAAATAAATGAGTAAAAAAAAATTAATGTTATACCACAAGTTTTCATTTTATGAAAAATCTTAGTTTACAATTTAAGTTATTTATTCATATAAAGACATAATTGCAGATTTCTACGAAACCGATAAAGAGAACCACAATTAAAAGCTGAGGATTGTTGGCTTTTTTAGTATTGGCTTTAGACATTGAGTTTTACTTGTAACTACATAACATAACCATTTTATAACATTTGAAATAGTTATTTGGATACCATCTTAATTAATATTGTTTATATAAAAACTTTAGTGATTGTAGCTTTGATTTTAGGTAAATCAAGGGAATAATTGAAATATTAACATACATGGATCCAGTCTTGCTTCTACAGTAAATTTCGAAATCATTGACAGTCTTTTTTACTTTTACCTTTATTTTGTATACTGTTGAAAAGAAGTGGTTCTACATGACAAGATTAATTGTCAGGACTATTTAAATTCATTCTAAAGAAAGTCATGCTATTATTATACTCTATAAGCTTAGACATCTTTTATAATAAATTCTGTAGGGGCGCGATCTGCCCATTCAGACCAACTACCATCATAAACTCTGATAGGAACATCTAAGCCAACGATTGATTCAAGAGCCAATTTCAAAATGACAGCAGTTACACCAGAACCGCATGAAACAATAATTCCCTCTCTTTCTTTCAAAAATTTGGGATCGGTTAAATCAATATTGTAATCGTTTTGGAACAATTCAATTATTTCTTGTTTTGATTTATAATTGTTAGTAGAACTGAGAAGATTTTTGAAAGGTAAACTAAAAGAATCAGGAATGTGTCCACTACTTAAACCTGGTCTTGGTTCTGGAGCTTCACCTGTGAATCTTGGTTTTGGTCTAGCATCAAAAAGAAAATACTTTTTGGGTAATTCACCTGACTTAACTAAATTCAACAATTCGTCATAATCAATTACTTGTTGGCGATAATTCGCTTGAAACTGATCTTCATTAATACCTTCGTATTTGGTAGGTTCATAAGGTGATAAACTATCTACTTTTTCAGTTCTAATAGGATACTGTGCACCTTTATAGTCCTTATAGTTATCCAAGAAATAAACCTGAGGGTGTCCATATAATGAAAATTGCCATGCTACTCTTGGTGCTGAAAATATTCCCTCTCTATCATATATGACCAATCTATCAGTTTTCTTAATTCCTAATTTGCCAATTTCTCGATTGAAAGAATCTAATGTAGGCAACATATGAGGATATTTACTATCTGGTAAGCATAATTTGTCCAAATCAAAAAATACAGCCTCTTTGATTCGTTCTTGATTCAAGAATTCTGATTTAGCATCTTTGGAAACATTGGGCATATACCATGTAGCGTCAACAGGAACTACCCTTGAACCATCAGTGGCTCCAGCCATGGCTGCCCTAAAGCCAGAGGGCTTGATTTTTTGCAAGTATGGTTTGAGCATCGACATTTAACTCAATTGATTGTTAGAATCAACTTCTAGTTGATCCCCACGGTTTGGTTTTGTAGACTATTGATAATGAACGGGGCCGCAATTTTTCGGCAAAGTGACCAAGTTTTCCGAATAGTAACGAAATTTCAAAATTTATACTAAACTTATTTACAAAACTATAACACAAATAATCTATTGTTCCTTTACTTTGTCTTGTTCTTCATCTTGTTCTTTATCTTGCTCTTGCTCGTTTTCGTCCGGTTTTAAAAATGCAAATCTCGAAGTATCAACTTTCATAAATTCACGCATAGCCATAGTAGCATAAGAACTGACACCTAATTGCATTTTCAAGACAACAGCAATTTTATCAGCATCTTCTTCTTTTGGATCAATAATTCTATCTTCGGTTTCTTGTCCTGCTTTCTTAGCATGTAACATCTCCAAATCAGTTCTAACAATTGGGTTACCTTCTTTCTTATACTTGAGAATTTGATAAGATAAATTTGTTGGCTTTGACATTAATTTTCTATATGAACCACCTAAAGAAAACTCTTTAACTTTCCGAGCCATTTTAAATGGATCTAAGTTATCCTTGGCCATTGTTTCAACATAAACTGCTAATAATTTTTCATTTTTAGGATAAACAATCTTATAACCTGGGGTTGGTAATAAAACATCATATATAGTATATTTTTTGGATTCAATATCTTCTTTGGTTATTGCTTTTACTCGTAATTCGGTATTGACTGCGACATCTTCTTCAAACTCTTCTCCATTTTCATCAGTATTCACAGGAGCTTCAGAATCATCTTCAACTAAATCTCCTTCTTGAACTTCTAAACCAAATAATTCAAATCTTTTGGTAGCAACTAAATTCCAAATATATGATTGATAAGCATGACCATACATTAATCTTAAGTTTTTTGGTATTTGTAAAATTGCTCGGAAACATGAATGTTGACTGTATTCTTCAGTTAAATCCAATTTTTCCTTTTCTAATACTTTCAAAATATTATGTTCAGCGGAATACCTAAATGGCATTTTCTTGAGAGCTAAAGATGGATTCTTAGTTTCAGCCCAGATTTTTCTACTTTCCACTGAATCAGGAGGAACAGTTTCTTGCTCTGATAAAATCAACTCTACGGTTGCTTTCCAATCTTCTTGCAACAATTTAATCCCGATTTGATGTGTTGATATCGAAAAAGATCCAAATCTTTGCATACCGAAATAATTTATAAATCCTTTATCTTTTAATGAAGTAAAACATTTTTCAATCACTTGTTCAACATTATCAGATTGATTTACTGGTTTTACATCACGAATTGTAATCAAAAACTCATTACCTGTTAAATCTCCTAAAGCCAATGGTACATCTTCATATGAAAACCCACCTAATACTGTACCTTTAATCGCTTTGTTAAGTGAATTGACTCGAAGAACTTTACCTTTTGCAATACTAAATCTTTGACATGTTACCCCACGACGATCTTTTGTTCCAGCAAAATTAATGACTTTAGAAGGTATTCTTAAAAATTTGGAAATAGTTGAAGCAACTTCCATAGTTTCCCGATTTTCTTTATATAATGTAAAATGCAAAAAATTCTTGAAAGGACCTAAACCATAATTTAATACACCATTTTCATCCACATGATGCATGCTTTCCTGAGGGTGACCTCTTTGTCTATTTTTTGTTTTTGCAATGGCAACTTTAATGGTGTTTTCTGTTGATGTTAACGTTTCTAATTTTCCTTGGAATGCAGTTCTAAATAACTGATGTAATTTTCCTCGCAATTGCTTATCGGTAAACGTGGTTTTGGTCTCCATATTATCACCGGTGGTAAACAAACTCTCAATTTGAGCAAGCTCTTCGGCGGTAATCATTTCTAACAATTTTTGTCTATTTTCATCAGATAACTCATATTTTGGTTGGTTAGCTTCGTGTTCTTGTTTAGCGAGCTTAATTGCTTCGAGCTCTTCAGGGGTTTTACCTTGTAATTCTTTCAATTCTTGTTCTCTTTTTTCAGCTCTTCTCTCCTTTTTTGTAGGTCCAACATCAATACCTTCATCAAGTAAATGGACGACATTACCTTTCAAATCAATTTCATTTACTTGAAAATCAGAATAAAGAGTTTTTAAGGTTCCATAAAATCCACCATTGTGTCTATTTTCTTCATTGACATAAGCAGTGATCCCTACTTGGTGTTCTTGGACCACATTGTTAGCTCTATCTTCATCATTTTTGAACTTTTTTATGACAGAATTGGTATCATGTTCGATTGACCTTTTATTTGGGATAATAGACATAATTGATAGTTTGTAAAATGAAGGCTCTTTTCCAAATACACACTTGGTTATTGCCGCTAGTTATTTATGAAGTTTCATCAACTTTTTAGACCTTGGTTCAACTCATCTCATCGCATTTTTTCAAATTATTTTGTATATTGTGATGAGATGAGAGAACCAGTTGAAACAAAAATCGAGAGAAAAAACCATGAAAACAAAGGCACTAGTATGAAGTAGAGGTATATAATGAGGTTAATTTATACATATTTTCAGCTATATTTTTGATACTATAATTTTTTTTCTCTTTTTTTTTTTAGAGATTCAATGTACATTTTTGGCAAATGAAAGAGTTAGGTTACAAATAGGAAAAATTGTCATTGTAGAATATATACTTTATTAATCAGGATAAGAATACGATTGATTTGCTAACAATTCAAACTATTTGCTAAGAAATATAGCTAGTATAACATGCTTAATCTGTCACCACGATTTCATAGAGCCAAATTATCAAAAAGTTCTATCAATAATTACAAGAATAATAATAGAAATTGCCAGTCCAACGAGGTGCAAAATTTGGTAACAACATCAAATGTTGATGTATCATTGAAGAGTGAATTTATAGGATTCCGGAGATTAGCCAAACTGTATTCAAGATCAGTTAGTCACTGGAGTGAATACATTTTAAATCGAAGAATTCAGTTGGCTAAAAATCATAATCAGGAACAAAATTTGGCTGCAAATTTGCAGCCAAATTTGCAACCAAAAATATTGGGTAATGAAAATTACGAAAGAGAAACTATTGATAAATCTGATGTAAATGATGATGTTTTTTTGGATAATGGAAGATATAGAGAGATAAATAATCGAGGGTTGAGTTTGAATCTAAATTTTGGTAATAAGTTTACTGCTTATGACCATAATAAATATTCCTTAACTTTGAATACTCATGATAAAATTGATCAACGTAGAAAGAGTCGTGATTTGAAAAAAAATGAAACAACATTGGCAAGTTGGGGTCTATTTCCTAAAAATAGCGAAGACACATTACGAGTGTTAGTTATGAAAAATATTCCTGCTAAAGTTGGAATTGACAGTATAATGTCACAAATCTATGGGGGCCCATTAGAAAGATTGATTCTTCACCATGATTTGAAGTCTTCATGGGCAGAAATATCGTTTATAAAACCACATCATGCTCAACAATACTATAACTATGGAACTAAGACTGGGTTGCTCATCATTAATGGAATCAAATTAACTCTCGAATGGGCTGATGCATCAAACACCGAAAATATGACAAATGAACATCCTCCAATATCCAAATATTTGTTGAATGAAATTGATAATCATGGATCTAGACGGTGCTTGATTTTTACTAAAGATGTATTTCAAAAAAATTTAATTAAATCTACCAATAAACTTCATTATCCTGATCCCAAGATTCATCTTTCGAAAGGAGTTAATTTTCGTAATATTAAACGAGATTTTGGTCATTTCGGAGAGCTAGTTAGTATAAATCCAGTTATTTCAAAAAAATTGTCCTTCAGTATTGTTTTCGCCGATATTAGATCCACCATAATTGCAAAAAGAGTCTGTGAAACTAAAGGTACCAAAATGAATAGTTGTTATGGAGATTGGAATATTGAGTACGGAAAAGATTCTGCTGACAGGCCATGCTTAACAGTATAGCACTACAATCTATATAACCAATACATACCTCGTTTATTTATACTTTACTAATTAGTGTAAGACAGACACAATGGTTCACCAACGCCATCATTCTTAACAACCTTCAAAAACCGAAAAATAACTCTAGCTTGTCACCATAAAAAAATTTAACTGCCCTTTTCTCATCTTGAATACAAACAACTTCCCCTGTTTAATACTATCATTTCCTCCAGTCCATGCCTTAGGCTATTACCAATGGTTTTGGAAATGTGTAACTGGCTTTGGAACCTCTTTGACTG
The DNA here is from genome assembly GCA_030705115.1 of Suzukiozyma pseudoglaebosa. Classification (NCBI taxonomy): domain Eukaryota; kingdom Fungi; phylum Ascomycota; class Pichiomycetes; order Serinales; family Debaryomycetaceae; genus Suzukiozyma; species Suzukiozyma pseudoglaebosa. The sequence continues at coordinate 33,115 of JANIWI010000093.1, forward strand.
TGTGCAGGATATAACCGTTTTTCTGAAAATGGCCAAATTGTAAATAAAAGATTAGAAAAATTATAGAATCAATAGATTAAACTGATTTAATTTAGGTAATAGAGGTAATACTGTAGACAAAGAAAGGAAGATGTCTTTTCAAAGGACGCCACTCAGGACAAGATCTTCTATGGGGAATCTTGGAGGTGGAAATCAAGGTCCAACGTCATCAACAAAACGGACTAGTGAAATAAGAAGACCACCTTCAAGAACAACAAGACCTGGTAGTAGCAGTAATAGTCGACCAGGATCGGCTATGGGTAATATTGCCGGAAGTAGATCAAGTACTCCTTCATTTATGAAACCAGAACCATACACGGGTAGTATTATTGTTTCAATTCGACCAAATCCATATAGTTTTGATCAGTCACAATCTTCACCTTGGTTGATTCAACCTTCCGAGAACAGTATATCCAATATAAATGATGGTGCTTCTTATGTTTTTGATAATGTTTTTAGTGCTGATACTAGTTTGACTAACTATGAAGTATATCAAAAATCATGTTCACAAATTGTTGATAATTTTTTGAATAATGGGTATAATGGAACAATTTTTGCTTATGGTATGACAGGATCAGGTAAGACTTATTCTATGAAGGGTGATGATCATAATCCCGGTATAGTTCGATTAGCTATTGAAGATATTTTTAAGAAAATTAACTCAAATTCAATTAATATGCAATATAATCTTCATATTAGTTATTTAGAAATATATAACGAGAAAATTGTTGATTTGTTAAATCCTGGTTTTAATGGTGAATTGAAAATTCGTGATGACGCTCAATATGGTACGAAAATTGTTGGAATAACCTCAACTTTAATTAATACAAAAGAAAATTTGATAAATTTGATAAATAAAGGTGATTCTAATCGGAAAACTTCGACTACCGATTTTAATGCTCGATCTTCTCGATCACATTCTGTTTTACAACTACGATTAAGTTGTGTTGATTTGATTAATAGTACAGAACAAAATTCAACATTATCTTTATGTGATTTAGCTGGGTCTGAAAGAGCCACTTCAAGTGTTGAAAGACGAAAGGAGGGGTCTTATATTAATAAATCATTGTTAGCGTTATCTACGGTGATTAATAAACTATCAGCATCAACCCCTGGTATGTTTGAACATATACCATATCGAGATTCGAAGTTAACTCGTTTATTACAACCAGCGTTATCAGGTGCTAGTTTGGTATCGATATTATGTACAATTCATTTGGGATCAACTGTTAATAATCATTTTTTATCAGAAACATACAACACTCTACGATTTGCGGCTCGAGCCAAAGATGTTGTTATAAATGTTAATAAAAATAAGTCTACCAGTTTTGGTGATATTGAAGCACTCAAATTAATTGAAGATTTGAAGAAAACAATAGAAAATCAAAAGAATGAATTGAATTTATTAAGAATAACCGGTAATCAACCGCAAACCGATCCTTCAATTTCGAATCAAAATGCTCGAATAGCTGAATTACAAGCTGAAAATACTATATTAACCGAAAAATTAGACCATTATAGTAAATTAGTTGATTTACAAAGAACAGAGACGGTTATATTAAAAAATGATACTTTGAATGATATATTAGGAACCGGATCTGATTCATCACAAATGATGATGGCTAATCTTGAAGATTTCTATAATAAAGTAACATATGAAGCATCTGAATACAAAATGTATATCAAACATTTAGAGAATCAATTGAAGGTAGCTTATCAACAAAATAATTTTTTACAGTTATCATCATCAAACAATGAAAATCATGATAGTAAAGTTTTACAACAAGTTTTGAAAGAGCAAGAAGAGGAAATCTATAATTTGAAGGAATCATTGAAGGATAAAGATCATATAATAAAGAATTTAACTAAAACCACAAAATTAAGAAGATTGGTTGATTCAAACAATGATACACCAATAAAAAATGAACCCCGAATTCGAAAATTGAGTGATAAAGAAAATAATTATGAATTACGGGAATTTAACACACTTCGAAAACTTGATGCTAATAAGTATGCAATGTGAACTTGATACTAATAAGTATACAAAATGAGACTTGATACAAATAAGTATACTATATGAAACTTGATACTAATAAGTATACAATATGAAAGTTGATATCAATAATTATACAATATGGAACTTGATACTAATAAGTATAAAAAATAAAACTTGATACTATTATACATTTAGAATATGAAACGTGAATTTTCTTATACAACAAAGTTATGCAAGCTACATTGTTACTACTATACAATCTAGGACAATTACACTAAGATTTGGTGTAGCTTGTTTTTAATATTTTTTTTAAATTTTTTTTTTCTTGGTTGCTTAATTAACTACACTAAATCAATTTACTTCTACCAGTATGTTTTATTTACCACTTTATATAGAATTGTTATAGGATAAATTCGGATTTGACGTTTGGTTATAAGTTTTCCATAGTAAAATATTTTTTAGCGCGCTAGTTCTTATCTAATCTGAAATTTAGACAGTTGTAGTCAAGTATAATTGATACCAGTGAGTATACTGTATCTGGGGTGTTGTAGTGAGGTATAGTAAGTCAAGTAGAATAATTCACGTATACTTGCGAGTGAATATCATTTTATTTGATACTTAATTGATCTTGATGAGGTTGTTTAAGTCTAAATCACGAAGATCATCCGAATCATCCCTACCTATTGATGATGATAAACGTAGAGTTTTGCTTGCAAGGGCTCGCAGATCAAGTGATGTTACCTATGAAGTGCTACATTCAGGTAGAAGAGGTGATGCTATGAGAAGAGGCGATATCACGAGGGCAGGTGACGCTAGAGATATATTTAATGATGAAGAACTGGTGTATTCACAATCAGTGTTACTATCTGACTCCGATACTTTGCATGATGATAGGAGATATAGGTTAGAACTCCAAGAATCTTATAATGACAACTTCACGCTATACTTACCTTATGTAATTCAACGAATGAGAATACAACAGCATCTACAACAACAGCAACAACAGCAACAACAGCAACAACAGCAACAACAGCAACAACAGCAACAGCAGCAGCAGCAGCAGCAACAGCAACAACAACAGCAGCAGCAGCAACAACAACTAGGTGAGGCTCATACAAGGACAATTTATTCTTTTGATTTTGATGATATTAATGATGATTTGCCCACTATGATTGATCAATCGATCAATGTTGATACGGACGCTACTACAAATTTGATTTTGGGAAGACAAACATCAAAGTTCAATACTAGACGGGATATGGTTGTAGTCAATGAATTATTCAAATCTTGTCAATATATTTTTATTAGTCAGGAATCGTTCAAAATGTTTAAAGATCTTAGAACTAATGATCAGAAAAAAAAAAGAAAAAATCTGTTAATTATATACGATACCAATGGTTCTATAACAAAATTAGATTACAATAATCGTAATGATATTGATGACACAATTTTGGATGGTGGTCAAATCGATAAACGATCCCATTTAATCCCTATTGATTACAAGATCAACGGGTTAGGTTTACCATTATTCAAAATCAATGTTCCTTATCTTTCCACATTTAGAAAGAATACTCCTTTAATCGTATTTAAAAGATATCGAGAAATTCCATTAAAACCTACCGATGAAGATTCAGGTGATTCAGAAGAATTTGAAACATACACTTTTTGTTCAATTTATTCAAAGCATTTTCAAAAAGTTAGAAGACTTATTTTTAATTTTACCCCAGAATCAAGTGAATCTTTCAAAATAATTGTGTTTGTCAATAATTTCAAACCATTTACTGATTTTAAATATAAAAACACTAGATTTAGAGTGCTTGGAACTCCCGTGATTAGTGGATTCATAACCAACGAAGTTCCGCTTCGCCTTCTAATTCTCGACGATGATACACCTTCACTATGTGATGATATAATTAATAAAAAATCATCAAATTTCGTTAGTGTCATTAAAAACAAAAGTTCAGTTCATACGAATCAAGGATTAGATTATGATCCAAGTGATTATACCACCTTTGCTAATCCATACCCAAACCCAGATAGCCCGCTTATGAATGGAGACGCAAATCCTTACCCCAATATTATTGAACGATATTTCAGTAAAAATTTACCACCTTTTGGAATTTTGAAATTTATTGATAATTTTGATCCAAAATTTATACCCAAAAAATACTCCGAACTATCCAAATTGCAATTGTACCAGAATACACAAACAGCAATAGGAGATTTAAACAGTACCTTATCTATCGATTTGGATACATTGGTATTGACTTGTATCTTGACAACACTTCGAGAACTTGTTGTGCGTTCAGCATGTAGGCCACCGCAGGGATCTTCAATTTTATTGGGATACCCTGTTCGTATGAGTAATCCCACTGGTGGGTTGATTGGAGGAATATTATAGCATATATTGAGTGATGATTTTTTATGATTTATTTCTGCTAAGGAATACATACATTTATTAATTCGTAATTTAACATTTAATTTCTGGTACTACAATTTGATACTAATTTAAACGAAAACTCCTTAGGTGGCATCATCATTATAAAATCTTTCAGGACTTCTGGATCGTTCTCTTCTTCTTGGAGGACTTCGAGAAGGTGATCTTGAATAATTTCTTCCAGAACCGCCATTACCATTTCCACCTTCGTAAGTGTCCTTATCTTCATGCTTAGAATCTTCCCGTGTTGAAGCTTCATTATCTCCACCTTCATGAGGATAATCACGATCCGTTTGACTTCGATATTCACGATGAGATCTATTATCATATGTTGGTTGATTTAAATGGCCACCTCTACCACCCTCACCACGATAATCTCTCTCATATCCGCCTCTTCCTCCACGGTATCCACCTCTAGGTGGTCCATAGGGACCTCTGCTACCATATCCATATGCACCTCTGCCACCATCGTAGCCATTGTAGCCACCTCTATAACCACCTCTACCTTCGTAGCTTCCTCTACCTTCATAGCTTCCTCTTCCTTCATATCCTCTTCCTTCATAGCCACCTCTACCTTCATAGCCACCTCTTCCTTCATAACCACCTCTACCTTCATAGCCACCTCTTCCTTCATATCCTCTACCTTCATAACCACCTCTTGGGGGATAACCATAACCACCTCGCGGAATATAACCATAACCACCTCTGTAACCACCTCTTTCATAACCACCCCTACCTCTACCTCTAAACCCACCTCTAGGTCTAGTAGAATATGGATCTGATCTAGCAATTTGTACCACCAAACCATCTTTTAAAGAATATGGTAAAATTTTACCATCTAAATCAAGTGCCTTCTCGCAACTTTCTGGTTCCTTATATTCAACAAATGCGTATTTTTCACCATCATCAGTTCTTGGAGGAGGAATATCTAATCTAACTAATTCACCATATCTATAATATTGTTAGTTTTGAATTTGATTATTCATTAATGTTCTTGATTGATTTGATTTGGAAATGAAATAAAAAAAATTGGTCAATAGAATGAGAATTTTGGGATTAATTGGATTAGATATCAGAACCAGTGATGTGGAAAATTAAACATGTTTGAATATTAAATGAAGATAAGACAACGGGAACTGGTTGAATGAAATGAAAATCATAAAAAGGTTGGAAAACAGTAATGAGGGTAGGATAATGAAAATTATGGTAGGAAATTGAGATTCTAAAAGAATTAAGTAAATTGGACTGTGAATCAGGGAAAAATGATTGAAAAAATGATGAGGAGGAGTCAACAATAATATGAGGATAAATGAGTAGAAAATGTAGCTGAGTATTATAGGAAACTGGAAATGATAAAGAGGGTTGTTGATAATGAAATTTTGTGGAATTGTGAAAAATGTCAGGAGCACAATTGATGAAAACAGTCGAAAATTAACATATTTTAACAAAAAAAAATTATCAGGATAAATTAAGAATGAATTGACTTGGGTGTAACCGGAAAATCCATATGAATATAATGATAAAGAATTAATAGGAGTGATGGGGAATAAATGGGATAAAGTGGGTAACAAAAGCAAAGGAGTGAATGGGAATCAAAAGTAATGGAAAAAGCTTGAATTTGAAAGTTATGGATGATAAACCTGAAACTGCAAGATCAACGCAAAACTCCTAAGAATAGAAGTTTGATTTGGTGACAAATAGCAACAGATTTAGCTAGCATGAAAAACATCTAATACAGCCACGAACAAAACAGGAACCAAAATCGTTAGTTTAAACCTGATGATACAACTAAGGAAAGCAATTCCTATTTCATATTAACGAATTTCAGATAATAATCCATTTTAAAATATAATATAATTATTTGTTTTTGATGTATGATTGATCAAGAAAGAATGTCTCCGCAACTGTGGAAACAAGACTCAAGCAACATCATCCAGCAAATTAACATTAGTTGTATCATGTCAAAAGCAACATTGACTTTTATACCAGGTATCATCATAACTAACAAATTTCAACTTAAACCATAACCAAAGTTCATCACCATTCAGCCATTTCACTAACCAACCAAGCAAACTAAAGATTAATAGATACATACTTTTCAAAATCAGGAGCCAAGTCGGCTGCTTTCGATTCTTTGGAGAATCCAGTAACATATAATGTATTTTTAGGCATAGTCAATAAAAAGAATAACCCTTTTGTTGTAATCAAAATAAAAAAAAAATTCTTTTTCTTTCACCAAAAAAGTTTTTGTCGCAAACATCTCGTGACTCTGTCGTAAACAATGACAAAATCACAAATGGAGAAATAAAAACACGACAATTGTCACGACAATTGACAAATAAAAAAATGAAAATTGTCAGTGGCGATTTTTTCGTAATTTATGTCGCACACAATGTCGAATAAATGTCGGAAAAAAAGTCTATTTTTTTTTTTGTGATTGTTTCGTAAATTATCTCAAAACAAATGTCGCACACAATCACACACAATGTCGCACACAATTTGGAAAACGAATTGGTTGAATGTCGGTTGAATGTCGGTTGAATGTCGTTTAAATGTCGTTTAATGTTGGTTGAATGTCGAATTTTTGTGCTTTATTTTATCATTTGTAGTGTTGATAATTTTTTTGGTGTCGCAAGTTGCGACAAAAGCACGAGACTTTTGTCGCGTCTCCTTTTTTTTTTTTTTTTTTCTTTCTTTTTTACCCAACAATTTTAATGACTGATGATAACAAGTACCACCTTTAACTAGATTTATCGATATTCAGAGAAGTAATCTAAGAAACAGGAACAGGCTAGGTATAGATGATGACTTCGTTAGAAGATAGCATATTACAGCCGTTTACTGGAATTGATTCGCATATGGATCATGATATATTGGATGAATTTTTGGATCAGCGGGTTTACGATTCAATTACCAATTCTCCAGAACCTGATTTAATCAATGATGATTTGAATGATGACGACTTGAATGGTAATTTTACCTATAATCAACATTTGGATGTTGATTATTCCGATTTTGGATTATTAAAAGATCAAGACGCCAATTTTAAACATCAAACCATGCAACCCAATCAAATCAATGATAATACCAGTAGTTCACTCGAAGGGGCAAATGGTACCATAAATGGTACCATGAATGGTACAATGAATGGTTCTGCTGCTGGTAGTGGTTCTGGTAGTGGTTCTGGTAGTTACAATTCAATGGATGATAATATCAGTTCCAATACTAATGCAACAAACATTTCCAATCACAATAATGGTAAATTATTTAAAGAATATTCTTCTTTAAATGATTTTGAATATGTAAGAGATGAAGTCACTAAATTGAAATTTGGTAATATCAATATGAACCCTTGTCCAAAAACAATAAATGTTTTAGATCCTTCATATTTGGATTTTTCTCCAAAAGTTATGAATAGTTTACCTTACAAATTGCAATTATCAAATATTCCCACTTATTCTCGAGTTGAAACTCAAATAAAACTAAAATTCAATTTGTACCCTCCTCCTCCAGAATTATTGTTACATATTCCTCAAGATTTAATCTCAAAAAATAAATTTTGTTTATCAAATGATTTTAATAGCTTGAATGATATCTTATTAAAAAATTTATTATATCTTGATGCTTATGTTTTAACTTCTGATGGGAAAACTTCTTGTAATATTTGTTCAAGATGTATAAAACGTGAACAAAAAAGAGCTTCAAGAAGAAAAATCGAAGGCGAGAATAACTCCAGTATTAACACTAATAATAGTAATAACAATAATAATAATAATAGTTATAATGATGATAAAGCTAAATCAAATGCATGGGCAAACGAAAATATGATGAAAAAAGCTTTAATTTTTAATTGTAAAGAAATTGTTAGTTTTCCAAGTCCTAGTGGGTTGAATGATGAATCCAAATCTTTAGAATTATCAGCAAGAATCATTTGTTATTGTCGTCATCATAAAGAATCTGAAGGTTTTAAATTGTTATTTGTTGTTAAAAATAATAAGAATGAAGTTGTTGCCAAACAATTAAGTTCTCCTATTATGATTATGGATAGGAAAAAAACAAATTGTAATGGTATCTCAAATACTAATAACAATAAATCAGAAGTTTCTTTACAAAATAGTGGATTCAACTCAGTTGCTAACTCTTCAACAAATTTACAAGCATTGGAATTTAATAGCTCAAAAAGATCATCAATTTCAGTTAAGCGTGAACTTGACGATAATGAGGGTAGGAACAATAATAATAGTGCTAATCACAATCACTATAATGATAACAATAGTCATAATCATTTTAATAATTTAACCATGAATCATGTTACTAATTCTATGAACAACAATGATATTAGTATGTTTAGTTCTATCAATGTGACACCTAATAATTCCAATGAAACAAAAATGACTCCAATGAGTCCCAATAGTATTGATGAATCTGAATCTCAAACTAATACTGATTCTAATGATATTAATCGTTCGACTAAAAGGAAAAAATTATCAGTAGATGATTCCTTAAATATATCAAACAATCCAATGTTTAATGGATCAACTGGGTTTTCTCCTATATCAAATTCTGACACCTCGGTTACCAATCAATTTCATTCACAGACCACCAAACCTCAAGCTACATTTTCACCAACTGCAAACCAACAATTATCAAATTTACCAACTATTCAAAGAATTATACCTGCTCAAGGACCTATTCGAGGAGGAATTGAGGTCACATTATTGGGTTTCAATTTTAGACCTGGTTTGTCAGTTAAATTTGGAGCAAATCAAGCTTTGGCAACTCATTGTTGGTCAGAAACAACGATAGTTACTTATTTACCACCAGCCACTTTTGCGGGACAAGTTTTAGTTAGTTTCGAAAATCATGATAACGTTATGGTTGGTAGAAATCAACAAATTTTTACTTATACCGATGATACTGATCGTCAATTAATTGAATTAGCTTTACAAATTGTTGGATTAAAAATGAATGGTAAATTGGAGGATGCAAAGAATATTGCCAAAAGAATTGTTGGTAATGACGGTTCTACTGGTTCGCCAAGATCTCCTAACAATACTCCTGTACAAACAAATCAAAATGGAAATTATAAAAATGATTGGTTTGATAATGCTCATAAAGCTGTTGAAGCTTTAACGAAATCTGATTTAGCTACTGAAGAAATTTTGATTAGTTTCTTGAGTCTTGTTGATTTACCAAATTGTCCTATAATTATTCCAAATTGGCAATTATGTAATGAACAAGGTCAAACATTATTACATCTAGCAACAATTAAAAACTATTCCAATTTAATCAAATTTTTAATCACTCATGGTTGTAAAATTGATATTCAAGATAATCAAGGATTAACTCCTTTATTTTTTGCATCAATTTGTGGTTATAGAAACCTTATGAATATTTTTATTGATTGTAAATCTAATTGGAATTTAAAATTATCTAATGATAAGTATCTCAAAGATTATTGTGATTTAAATGTTGTTGATGTTTTCAATGATTTATCAGAAATCGAACAAGATGAATCTCAAGAAGAAGATTTTGGAACTTTGGTCAATAAATCGGGTAGTTTAGATTCATTAAATTCAATGTTTACAATGAATTATGGTACTCATGTTTCAAAAATGGTCACTCCAACAAATCCAAATATAATCAAAACAAACAATAATAAACCATCAATAGTATACGATGACGGTTCAGAAGAGTATGCTGATTCAGAATTTGAATCGGAAGATGATCATTTCAATCAATCAATTAGATCAGAAGAAGATTACGAAATTGATGATGATTTATATACTGAAGCAACTAGCGTTACTTCAAGTTCGACTATCATTCAAAATCCTGATTCACAAACTTCGTCTCGAGATGGTGAAGATACAAGTATATGGCAAAAAGTTAAAAATGTATTTGGAAATGATGAAGAAGGTGAAGTTGATAAATCTTTACCATCTTATGATGATTTGTTTCCATTTGGTCAATCATTTGGTGGTAAACCAAAAACTATTATTGAACAGACTTTAAATAATGAAACTCAACAACAATCAATGACTAAATCATCCAATGAAACCGTTGAAGATGCAGGGGTGACTTCTGATTCTTCTGAAGATATGGTTGTGTCTTACATTAATCACCCAAGAAAAACCGTTGAAAATGATAAAATGTTATTATTTTTCTGGTTCCCAGTTTTAGTTTTTATCGTGGGATTATTTTTTATGGGATCGATGGGTTACAAATTCGCTGCCATAGAATCTTGTAAAACTTTTATGAGAAATACTCTTGGTAATGTTATGGTTGGTAATGAAAGAATTGATATGGTTTTTGAAAATAATATTGGTGACCAAATTCCAAGGGTAATTAATTAAAATTAATTAATTATCCCAACAATTTGGTTTATTTGGTTTTCGGTTTTTGTATATTATGGTTTTAATAAAAAAGAAAACATTTATGGGTATGGGATTAATTTGGTGTTTAAGTTTATGCTTCCTTCAATACTCAAATCACAACATAAACTTTTTTTTAGTTTATATATATATATATATTGTACAGTTTGGCGTGATTTTGATTATATAATAGTTTAATTAATATATATTAGTTAAATTCAACGAATTGTAGATGTAGAAAATAGTACATGTTTACTCTGATGATGCTGTTGATGTTATTTGCTCTGACAGTGAATGTCGATTTTGTCTCGTTGGTTAAGGTTTAATTATAAAAGTTGAGAGTGATAGTGAAAAATTACCATAATCATTGCTAGGGTGCTTTTCTGGTCGACGTTGGTTAAGCTAGGTTTATGGTGCATCATATTCTTTTATTGAAGAACTCTACGGTTCCAGTCGACCCTTATGAAGTTAAGTTTAAGGAAGCTGGGTTTAATCCTGAGTTTCTACCATTGTTAGTTCATGAACATTATGATCGTCGTGCTACAATTGACTTCTTGCTTAGTGAAGAATTTCTTGACCGGATTCCAGTATTGATAATAACTAGTCAAAGAGCAGTAGAAATGTTTGACGATTGTTTATCTGAGATATCAGATGAAGCTATTTTGAATCGAATTTTCACTAAAATCGCTTACACTGTTGGACCTGCAACATATCAAGTTTTACAAAAATTGGGATTCAAAGATATCAGAGGTGGTTCAAATGCTGGGAATGGGTTCAAATTAAGTGAATTGGTTAAGCAAGAGATTTCTCGAGATCAAAGAATCGTATTTTTCACTGGGGTTATTAGAAAAGATATTATACCAAAGGCATTGTTAGAGGCAAATTATGATTTGATTGAAAAAGTCATTTATAAAACCGAATCAAGAGATGATATCCTTCAAAATTTTGATATGCTATGGCAAACAATCAAACTGCATACATCAGATCCCAATAATGTTCAATGGATCATGTTTTTTAGCCCTCAAGGAACTGAATCGATTGTTAACCATATCAAGTCAATTGAACTACCTCCAAACATCAAAATTGCCTCGATTGGTCCTACAACTGAAGAGTATCTAAATAACAACAGTATTACTTCTGATGTGGTTGCCAGTAAACCTCAGGCAGAATCAATAATCAAAAATATCTTACAATTTATAGATGAATCGGCTAATTAATCAAATATGAATACACTTGAATTAACAAGAATTCAATCTTTTTGAAAGGTTTGCTCGCTATATACCCGTCGCTCGTGACGTTTATGTTATTAATCCGACGTAATCTAGTAGTGCTTTTGGATATCACTATTTCCTTCTAATCGAATACAGATTATGGCTCAAAAAGATATTCTGAGTCCCTTGATTAGAACTGTATTTATTGGGAAGTTGATGTCAGAACAAAGAAAAGTTATTAGTTTTCAATTAAATAAATATACATACATTAAATATACTATAATACATTAACTTCATTTCAACTTTTTCTTATAATCAGCAAACGATAATTTCTTCACTACCGTTGGTTGGGGCTTGCGTTCCGGAGCGTTTTGGAGTTCATTCTTTTCTTCCTTGACCGGATCTGTTTTAGTTTGACCTAATTTATCATTTGAAGCAATTTTGAGATCATCAGTGGGGATACCTATGTTTTCCACTCTAGCAGGAATCTCTTCTTTCAAGATCTTGGCAACATCTTCATGGCCCGTAAGCGTACCTTCAATTTCAGCCTCAATTGGTTTTAAGGCTTCATCAATTGAACTTTCAATTTTAAGTGAAAGCTCAGAAACTATGGGGAATGGCAATACTTTAGTTACATCCTTTTCTTCTGTATTTGATGATTCACCACCAACATCATCTACTTGATTCTCTTTAGTGTCTGGTATCTTGTTTTTATATTTGGCTAGTAACTGATCCCTGTACGGAATTTTCATCAACATTTCTGGTTTAGCTTCTGCTTGTTTCAAAGATTCACTTTCATCCATTGATTCCGGTTTAATATCCTTTTGATCAACATTGAGATCCTTAGTTGTCACAAACAAATTAAACTCAATTCTATTTGCTCGCTCCTTCAACCTGTCATCCCAAGATACAAATTTCTTTGATTCTTGTAAAAAAATCAATTCGTCTTTTGATTTAGTTAAATTTATATTACTTATCGATGAGGCCTTTCTGGTGGACCTCAATAAATATGCAGTTGCCTTTTTCACTTTAAATAAAGCACAGGACGTATTGAAATTGGACGTGGAACATCCACATTCAACGAAATATAAAATGTTATCCACATAAGCTATTAAAGCACGTTTACTCTTATCAGGTAACAGTTCAAATTTTTCATTTTGCTCATACAATTGCAATATTGGGTGGTTAGGATCCCATTCCCAACACAATCGTAATTCTTCATCCATTTCTGTTGATTTCAATATTATATCTTTGGAAGTAACAACAATAAATTTAAAAGACTTGGTTTCTGGAATATAGATCTGCTTGATGCGGCAATTCGCTGCTGCTGGACATGCCTTACGAATAAAGCGAGATTCATTTCCAACAAATCTTGAGTCAAGTACAACACTTAAATTTTCGTGAAGCATCAAAGTTGATTTCAACACTTTCGGTTTTGTTGTTCCCCAAATAGGATATTGATTTATAGAATCCTTCGCATAATTCTCAAACAAATCTATTTCGCCTAGATATTCAATGATTGGCGTATTCTCTGGAATCATCAACTCATCATTGGAAGAAATAAATAATGACAGTTTTGATATACCATTGAATTTTTGCTTTTGATTATCGGAGTAAGGTCTAACCTTAATCGTAAATTTATTGTGCTTTTTGGTTTTATTTATAACATTTTTAAAATTCTCTGACATATACTTTTGATAGTTTGGCAAAACGATTTTGGCAAACTTTATTGCTTTGAACTGTTGAGGTGTCATAATCTCTATATTGAACATGTTCTTTTTAGCTTGCTCGGATTTCAGCAATTTCAAAAATTCATTATAAAACTGAGTTCCTACATTGGCGAGAAGCTCTCTTATGCTCCCTCTTTTGTAATCATTCTCCTTCAAAGTGTAGTATACTGATTGGTAAGATTCAGAAGAAACCCCATCATTCAACAATTCATTGTCCTTGATCGGTAGTACTAAAGAACGGGTCTTATTAGAGCTATCCGTTATATCCTTTCTATCACTGCTCTCAGAAACTTTTCTCTTTTTAGCGATTTGCTGGTCATTATTACCATTACTTGAATTATTTGATACACTGGATCTGTTACTCTTCTTTTCATCAGGTTTATCGATGCCCAGATGTTTTCTTTTTAGTGTATCCTTTTTAATGGGATTTAAACGGTTTAATGTATTTTGCCGACATTCTTGTGGGTCAAATTTTCCCCATTTCTTCTTATCACAATAATAACATTTGTAAATATCAGGAAGTTCTTCACTGTCGCTAAATCCCATACAATTGCAGTGTTGCCATCTATAGCAAATATCACATTGTACAGTAAAACCATCATCTTCTTCAATTCCGCATATACATTCAATGAGCACAGAATCTGGTTCGGCTTTGTAAGACTCAAACGAGGGAATATTATATTCTTGACGTTTCACGTCTTCTTGCTCGTCGTCGGTTTTCTCTTCATCTTCAGGTTCTGTTTCTTCTTCATTGGGAGATAATTTTGTTTCAACCTTTTCTGAAACTTCCACAACTTGATTCTTTGGTTCAGATTCAATCTCCAGTACTGATTTTTGAACCTGCTGGACACTTTCTTGACTCTCTTTTCTTTCTTCTTCCCTCAATATAGGGGATTCTTTCTTTGGAGCTACTGGTTTTTTAGTCAGTGGACTTGCTTTTCTAGGGACAGGACTTCTTTTTTTCGCTGTTTTAATCTGGTCAATTAAAGGTTGTTGTTTAGCAGGTTGTAATGGTTGATTTAAAGGTTTTGTATGGATAATTTCAGATTGGCTTTGAGCTGGCTCATGTTTGAAAGGAAAAGGTACTTCAGCTGCAGCTGCTAATGCTGCAGCGGCAATCATAGCATTTGAAGTATCCCTCTCACCAGTTTTTAAATTAATTCCTCTATTCAAGAGAGATACATTAGATTGTTTAGTTGTTGGTGATAATTTCCCTTTTGCACTAGACTTGATGCTTATCTCAGGATGAGATTGTGACCGTTTATGAGTAGAATCAACAATAGCTGAAGTTAAGCTAGGGCTTACCGATTTTTGTTTCACATTTATCGTCTGCTCCGCCTTACTTAACAGTAAATGTGGTGGGTGTTGAGGGTCATCATTCATAAGCAGACTTATAGATCCTCTTCTGACTGGCTGCTTGGGAGATATTTTTACCATTTTTCGAGGGAAAATTTTATCATTAGTAGGAGATAAAACTTGTTGCAGTTGATTTTGGGTAGGAGGTGGAGGAGCCAGTAGAATATGAGGCAAACTTGTTGGCAACGGTTGTATGGAACTTGCATGTATCAGGGGAAGTAGCTGATTAGGTGCCACGGGAGGCGAGTTTATAACATTGCTATTCAAATTTTGATGAGGTAAATTTTGAAGTTGCGGTTGAGCATATTGAGAGTTTCCATGCATATGTGATTGGGAAATATGTTGAACATAACCATAGTAAGGCATAGAACTCAATCTTGGTAATTGTGATTGATTTAATGGATTTGCAGATGGGGATATGGGGACATTTTGTATAGCTGAAGCTTGACTTAATTGAATTTGCGATGGATGGCTGGTAATCTGAGGGTTTGCTAGATTGATTCCCACTACTCCTGGTACTCTTTGGTTGTCTGGAGTGTCAAAAATATGATTTTGTTGTTGTTTAGCTGCCACATTAGCAAACATTAATAATGTTGATGCATCTTGCAAAAGTTGATCATCTTCCTTCTCACTCATCCTGGGAAAAATATGACAAAATGACTTACTCTTGACTTAATCCTCCCTTGATTATATATATCAACCAGTTGTCAAAGCGTCTCTAATGAATCAATACTCTTTCTTTTAGAGGGTAATCATTTTTTCCTCCTACTAATAAAATTAGGTGCTCCGGCACATAAGCACGGCTAATAAACTTATGTATACGATCGTTTATTGATATATGTATTACAATACTAAGTATATATACAAGGAGACAGAATATTGAAGAATCAGCTTCATTGCAATGGAAAAGACTTCAAAAAAAAATTCACAAAAAAATTTAAAAAAAAACCCCATAGAATAATGAAATAATGAAATATATGGTGTTTTTTTTAAAGAATCAATACAAATAGATGGTGATTATTAAAGCAAGTAATACAAACAAATACATGTTGAACAAGACTTAACTATGAGTATTTTACATGGTTTAACTTAAACTATTGAAACTTGGTTCAACTTTAAGTATTTGACATGGTTTAACTTTTAAGTATTGGACTTGATTCAAGTTTAAGTATTAGACTTGGTTCAATATTAAGTATTTGACTTACTTTGTTTGCTTCAATTGTTAACTATCCTGTTTGATATCAGGATCTTTGTCTTTACGGATGCTTTCTAGGTACTCTAGTTCCTTATTTAATGTATCCATAGCATAATAAACTTTTGATTGTAAATAAAAGGAATTACCTTTTTCCTTAGAATTAACATCAAATAAGTAATTATATTTCTCTTGCAATATGTCTTTGTTGAACTGTTCTCGTTCAATATTCAAAATTTTAAGTGCTTCATCAACTGGAATACCTCCAACTGAGGTTGCTTTAGCAGGCCCAGCAGCAGCGCTGGCTGCGCTGGCTTTTGCTGCCTGTTTGTAAGCCTCTGTAAATGCCTTACCAAATACAGAAGCTCCGGTAAGAACCACGTTTACTATCAATCGATGTGCCATTACTTCAATCTAATTGATGATGATTTCTACAAATGGTGAAATTTTTATTTGCCCACATAGTCACGTGACAAAGTCAAAACTTATGACAAAAGTAGGTAACATAATGATAATACTAGAACTATAAGAGATCTATTAGAGATTTAGTAGAGATTTATGATAGGTAGTATAGTGATATGATAGTACTATGTGAGTATCATGAGACAACTATGATACTACTTGACTATCATAGTCCAGTTTAATTGTAATTTTAGAGTAGTAGTTGAGTTTATGAATATTTTCAATCCATTTACCAGTAGAGTAATAGTAATAGTAGTAGTATTAATAGTAGTACGGTTCATAGCCATTCATTTTGCTTGTCTGAAGACAAGCAAAATGAAAGTCACATTGAAAACAAGATTTATTGACAATCAATAATAATCTCAAGAATTATATGTAAAAATTCTTGGGATTATATCTACAATATGTTGCACCATGCTTTCATCTGAATATAATTGTATTTTCATACATATAATCAGAGCTTTAATAAACACATGTAAATGCAATAATGATCTAAAAGATTGAAACGAAATATTTATTGTGGCTAAATTGTTAGTTTAGTCAATAAATAAATAGCTATGGGTGTTTGATAGTAAGAATATCATGTCCATCGACGAAACATGATAAACACTATATATCTTTATATTATAGTAAAGTTATATTATATATAAGTATAGTATAACCACTACTGATGATACCGTTTTATTTTGGGTGCTGGGATTGTCTCTCTTTTATACTCAGAAAAAAATTTCCGGTCGTGTGAAAATGCTAAAAAAATTGATTTTTTTTTTTTTGCAATTTTTTTTTTATTTTTTTTTTTTTTTTATCATTTTGCGAGTTTACCCGCCGATTTCCCAATTGGGGAGGGCTGAGGGTGCGGTGAGTGATGAGGGAAAG
>JANIWI010000094.1:0-49812 GCA_030705115.1 Suzukiozyma pseudoglaebosa
TCGGGATGTATAGGTTAACACAATTTATCATCATTAATTTTACCATTCAATTTCATTTATTATAATGACAAAATTCATCATCATTAATTTTACCATTCAATTTCATTTATTATACTTGTGTAGTTTCACCATGATAATTTGTGTTATATTGTATACACACATACATAAATAAATACATTATCATAAATACATACATTATCATAAATACATACATTATCATAAATACATACATTATCACAATCATCACAAATACATAGATACATTATCATAATCATCACACATACATAAATACATACATTATTACAATCATCATTTATGATGACATTTTCATACCTTATTATTGTTATAGGATAAAGCATACTGCATCCTCGTCATCATCTTCGTTATTGTAAATATTTTTTCTGGTTTGAAGTTTAGGTGACCATGATGGTATCTTATGTCATCATTATTTTATTATCACAATTTAAGGGTTTTAGACAAACAAGGCAATAACTCCGGTTTAATAAATCCATTTCATAAAATCATGGCAAGAGATTTTATTGGTAATAAGTAATGGTGTTTAGTGGCTACTACCCAGCTATAATTATAACCAGCTACGTTGTAGCTGGTTATAGCTAGGTTATAGCTAGGTTTCAGATTGGTTGTAGCTAGGTTTTACCTAAGTTTTAGTCAATATATTTTCTATTTATACTTTGCCACGTTCATGGCTATTGTTTGTTTGATTTTTTTTATCTCCGAATTTTGTAAGTTTAAGCCAAGTTACAACTTGCCACAGGTTGATTGTATTTTATAATAATTATTGCCTATGTAATTGGCTCTAGCCACCTAAACCTAGATATATCTATTCCCAATTAACAAGTTAGTTAGTTTAATCACAAGTAAATTACCATTACAATTGGTTGATTGTTTCTCAGTTCAAATCACCAGTACTTAGTATCATTTTTTCGCGTCCTTTTAGAGTCTTAACATCTCTATGAATTACATCATGTTAATGTTTCTTTTACTATTACTGTATGGATTATATAATCTAGGTAAATCGTTTACTATTACTGTATGGATTATATAATCTAGGTAAATCGTATACTATTACTCAATTATATAATCTTGCTTTTTCATTTACTATTACTGAATTATATAATCTTGCTTACTCGTTTACTATTACTCTATAGATTATATAATCTTACTAATTTGTTTACTATTACTTTATGGATTATATAATCTTCTCCTCTCTTTTAATACTACATTTGTATTACCATTTTACATTTTACTTTCTTCTATAGGTTACATCTTTCGTAGGTTATCCACATCAAACCTTCCAACACTTTTCGCCTTTTTACCCTGGTAATCCTTCTATTACAGTCGACGGCTTTTGTTCATATCCAGTCCTGCTTCTGTTCATATCCATTCCTGCTTCTGTTCATATCCGTTCCTGCTTCTGTTCATATCCATTCCTGCTTTTGTTCATATCCATTCCTGCTTCTGTTCTTCTGTTTATTAAGAACAACTTTTGCTTTTTGATCTCTTGCTTTTTGTTTTGTTTTGTTTTTTTTGGTTTAAGGGTTTTGGGGGGTGGTTTCATTTTGCAGCAAAATTATTACCACTTTTCTTTTACAATCAATAATGGCTATTTCCAGTAAGTAAGACGGTTTTGTCATTGTGGTATCCAATACTCACCAATAGAACCATCAAAAACTGACGGCAAGTGTTTTGTTCCCGTTTATTGCCCTGTCTCCCGTAATAAACCTATCATTATCAACTATGATGATGAAATTCGCAAACTATATACTAAACAAGATTGTATAAAGAAAGCAATTAAGTATCTTGAAAATGACGAAGAAACTAAATTAAACAATTTAATTGATAAATGGAAACGTATTGGTCAAATGGCTTCAAATTATTTATTTTCTCTTCATAAGTCCAATATTGATAAAGTTGGTGGTATAAAACAATACAATAAGATCAAAAATTTTCAAAAAAAATCATCAATTGATCAATATATTATTGATAATTATGAAAATTTCATTCAAAGTGTTGAATATCATGAATTATCAATCCACGAAAAGCAAGATCTACAAAATCGGTTTCATAAAATGGTATCAGATTCTTCCGATAGTGATAGTGATTGGTCCCAAGACCTAACAATGGAAGATTTATATGATCAATTACAATTAGATTACAGCTTGGTTTATGATGAATAAACCTAAGAAAGAAAAGAAACTAACACCACCAAAAAAACCCATAAATCTTCCAACCCTTGGTCTAACTTTTGTGTCGGAACTTTGGAAAAAATCTATGATTGAAACCTTAGCTAATTATTATTCCCAACCCTTCCAACCTACCGTTTTTGGTTAAACTCCCTTTGAGTATGCTTTCTTTAGTTAAACCCCTGTGGAGTATCGTTACAAATTTTACGATGATTAAATTATTCTTCACATAATTACCTTATTACCTTGTTGAAGCTTTTTATTACTTTATTCTTGAAAATCGGTTGTTTCATTCAAACTTCATACTGCATCATTTATGTAGTACCGAATTTGGTAAATTACTTACATTTCAAAATGTCGCATACATTTGAAATATTAAATAACCATAAGATTAACAAGTTGATATTGGCTTAACCATGGCTTCCATCACACAAGTGTCACAAATAATTGCTGACTCGACTGTGTTGGAAGATTTCAACCCTGAAAAATTAAAAAGTTTTCTATCGAAACTAACTTTTGGACTAGATTCACAATATTTAAATCTTGATGAGTTTGTAATAAATATTAGTCAAGGATTACCTGATATTATCAATAATAACGAGCTTTCTCATCTTGTGAGTGAAAGTTTGGCGTCAAAAGTGATTTATCATCCTGATTATGCCCTTTTAGCTGGTAGAGTGGAAGCGACTATATTGCAAAATGAAAATAATACAACCTTTAGTGAAAATATTGAAAAGTTATATAATCTGGTAGATCCTAAATCTAATAAAAAGTATCAATTAATATCAAACTCATTTCACAATATTGTTATGTCAAATAAACGATTTTTCAATAAAATCATTCAACCTGAAAGAGATTATGATTTAACATATTTTGGAATGAAAACTTTAATGAATACATACTTATTGAAAATCGATGATGAAGTGGCTGAAACTCCCCAGTTTATGTTTTTAAGAGTCTCGATTGGTATTCATGGTGATAACCTTAATGATGTATTCGAAACTTATGAGTTAATGTCAAAAAAATATTTCATTCATGCATCTCCGACCTTATTTAATTCAGGCAATGAATCTAACTATTTGTCATCTTGTTTTTTGGTCGGGATGATTGATGATTCAATTGATGGGATTTATAAAACATTGCATACTACTGCTTTAATTTCGAAAGCAGGAGGCGGTATTGGATTACATATTCATAATATAAGAGGTACCGGTGCTTATATTTCTAGTTCCAACGGTTCTTCAAATGGCTTGGTTCCGATGTTAAGGGTTTTTAATAACACTGCACGATATGTTGATCAAGGAGGTAACAAAAGACCTGGAGCCTTTGCGATATATCTCGAGCCATGGCATGTGGACATATTTGATATCTTGGATTTGAAAAAAAACCATGGTAATGAAGAGCTGAGAACAAGAGATTTGTTTTATGGTTTATGGATTCCTGATCTATTTATGAAGAGAGTTAAAGACAACGGGACCTGGTCTTTGTTTTCTCCAGATGAAGCTCCTGGCTTAGCTGATTGTTATGGAGATGATTTTGAAACCTTATATGAAAAGTATGAATCAGAGGGAAAATATAGATCTCAGTTGCCAGCCCAAAAGTTATGGCACTCTATTTTACAGTCACAAACTGAAACTGGAGGGCCATACATGTTATATAAAGATGCTTGTAATACAAAATCAAATCAGAAAAACCTTGGAGTTATTAAATCTTCAAATTTATGTTGTGAAATTGTTGAATATTCGTCTCCAGAGGAGACAGCTGTATGTAATTTGGGTTCTTTGGCTTTACCCAGTTACATTAAAACTGTGGAAAATGGCGGCGAAACCATACTTGAGTATGATTTTGATAAACTACACTTTGTCACAAAAGTGCTAACCAGGAATTTAAATAAAATAATAGATGTCACAAAATATCCAGTCGAAACTGCAAAGCAGTCCAATATGAGACATCGACCAATTGCAATTGGAGTCCAAGGTTTTGCAGATTTATTGTTTGAATTAAGACTTCCATTTGATTCTGAAGAAGCCAAAACCTTGAACATTCAAATTTTTGAAACCATTTATCATGCTGCTTTGGAAACTTCTATAGAATTGGCTGTTGAGGATGGTCCGTATAGCACTTTTGAATCGTCTCCTGCAGCTAAAGGTATACTTCAGTTTGACTTATGGGATCATAAACCGTCCAATTTATACGATGATTGGGATGAAATCAAAGCACGAATTAAAAGATTAGGTATTCGAAACTCGTTACTAGTAGCGCCAATGCCTACTGCATCAACTTCTCAGATATTGGGATTTAATGAATGTTTTGAACCCTACACATCTAATTTGTATACTAGAAGAGTTTTATCTGGTGAGTTCCAGATAGTTAATAAGTATTTATTAAAGGATTTAATTGATTTAGGACTATGGACCGCTTCTATGAAAAATAGATTAATTATGGAGAATGGCTCTATTCAAAACATCAAATGCATACCGGAAGATATAAAACGTTTATATAAAACGGTTTGGGAAATTTCACAAAAAACTATTATTGATATGGCGGCTGATCGTGGAAAATTTATTGATCAGCTGCAAAGTATGAACATATACATGCAAAATCCTACTTTCGCTAAATTAACTAGTTGTCACTTTTATGCATGGGAGAAAGGGTTGAAAACTGGAATGTATTACCTTAGAACGCAAGCGGCTTCACAAGCCATCAAATTCACAGTAGATTTTGAAGAAGCAAGTAAATTAGATTCAGAAATAAAGAGCAGACCATTAGAACGAAGAAAATATGAACAAATCGAAAAAGCTGCTATATCAAATGACCGCTCAGAAAGGAAAAGGATGAAACTAGAACCCTATTATACACCTGAATCCAATACTCCCGATTCCATTACCTCCAAGTCTAATTCTCCTGAATCACTGAATAAATTGTTTCAAAATTCTAAGAAATTTGATAAACATAAGTATGATATTTATGATACCACACCAGTTGCCTGTGGTATTAATGTTGATGAAGCTGAAAATTGTCATGCATGCTCTGGTTGAACAAGTGTTAATGATTGTTTGAGTTCACTTAAATTTTGTAAATAGAAACCATGTATGCCAATACCTGTACTATATATTATTGAATAAAAAATTCAATGTTGAATTGAAGAGTCATAAAGTGGGTTTATCGTTTAAATTTTCTATTAGCAAAATCAGCAACTTGTGACACACCATCCTTGGTGACGAAAAATCTTTTTGTAGCTTTATTTTGCCATATTAATACCCCAACTTCGGCAGCGTAGTTACACAAGACATCATATTCTTGTTGACTACTAAAGTCTTTGAATAAATAACCATCGAAAGATTGTATTCTATCCAATTCCAATTGCCATAATCTTATTTGATCAACCACAGTTGGAGGTAAAATTTCCAATTTATGTTGAGCTATTTTACCGTCGGTTACGTCTTGTGATTGGGGAGCACCACCAGCAGTGTTAATATTATTACTTGTATCGAATTCAATCTTTTTATCTAGTTTCTCTTTAGCTAATAATTTCATTTGAGGATGAGCGTGAGTTTCTAGAAACTTTATAATTTGTTCAGCGGTAATACCATTTAGTAATGCGCTTCTGATAGACTCTCTAGTGATTTGGCCACAAACCATATTAGCAAATCTTGTTTTCAAGTTGACGAATAAATTTAAAATAGCAATTTCTAACGGAGAATTTGTATATGAGTATAACTTGAAGTTAGTTTCCAAAATGATTGTTCCCGTACCAGTTGTAGTTGAATTTGAGTTTGATTCTTCGTTGTCGACTGATTCTAAAGTTTGGTCTAAGGCAGTAGCTGGAGTTTTCAAAGCGGCTGAGTCTGAAGTTAAAGTGGTTGCCAATCTTGTTGGATAAAACCGATCTGAATTACCTGATTTTCGATACACTAGACCATAATCTCTTAAATCGTCAAGCATGGTAATCTGAGTTGCACTTAAACTTGATAAACTATAACTCTTACCCAATTCCAAAGAACCTAAAATAAAAATGAAATTCAATACATCGACTGGATCCATATGTAAATCGGGAGCCAAAGTTAAATATTGTAATAATAAAGTCCAAATTTGGGCATTAACATCTTGTAATAAAAATTGAAACCCAGAATTGGTAATTTTCAACTTGTAATTAGACCCTTCCATCAATTTACCCAGTTTCAATAGTGATAATACTGATTGAGTTGGTGGCACTGCTGATTCTGTCCCCACCATAAAATGTAAAATATTTTCCCATTTTGAAGAAGCAAATGAATCTAAGAATGGTATATCGACAAGATTTTTATCCGGAATTAAACATAATGTCCCAAAAGCATTAGCTGGTTGAGTTCCCGTTAAGCAATCTCGAAATTTTTGTCTGAATGTAGCATGTAATTGAACATGAGATCCATTATTCTCCTCTATGATCAAATGCAATGATCTCAATCGATTCAATGACTCAAACTGATGCACTCTTGCCGATGGCTTACACCATTTGTCTAGATCCTTCAATGATACTACTTTGTCATTGAAAATCATCGTCATGATAAAGAACTTGGCCATGGGCGGTAGTAACCTATAGATTGCAAGACATGTAGCAGAAGACTCGAATAACTTGGACTGAATAGCCTCCGGTAGACCCTCTAAATACTCATTCACCGTAGTCTTGAACAAGTTGTGGGAAGACATACCTTCTTCTCCTTCTTCTTCTTCTTCTTCTTCTTCTTCGTCTACTTCTGGTGATCCATCGCTGCTTACGTAAGCTGAATTTTGGTTAGTAAAATCTGAGCAGAGCATTGGATCAAGAAAGGTTGTAAGATTGATAATTGAGGATAGATTGAGGAGCTATGGTGAATAAACGGAAGGCTGAGGAGGCTGCAGAGGTGGAGTCTGATGGGCGATTTCAAGAGCTTTTTCAACCTGAGTTTCGGGGTAAAAAATTGGCCGATGAGATCAAAACTAGTGAAGATAAATGGAACTTATTGCCAGCATTTTTGAAAGTGAAAGGGTTAGTCAAGCAACATTTGGACTCTTTCAATTATTTTGTTGATGAAGATTTGAAAAAAATCATCAAGGCTAATGAAATGGTGCTTTCCGATGTTGATCCTGAATTTTATCTTAAGTATCTTGATATTCGAGTCGGGCATAAGTCAACTTCGGCTCCTGGGGTCAAAGATGTGATTATGCCTCCCCATGAATGTAGGTTGAGAGATTTGACCTACTCTGCACCAATCTTTGTTGATGTTGAGTATACCAGAGGTCGGAAAATTATCATGCATCGAGATTTAGAAATTGGGAGAATGCCCATTATGTTGAGGTCAAATAAATGTATATTGGATGGTATAGACGAAAAACGAATGGCCACTTTTGATGAGTGTCCCGTTGATCCAGGTGGTTATTTTGTCGTCAACGGAACTGAAAAGGTTATTTTGATTCAGGAACAATTATCAAAGAATAGAATTATTGTTGAAGCTGATGAGAAAAAGGGGATAGTTCAAGCTTCTGTAACTTCATCTACACATGAAAGAAAGTCAAAAACTTATGTTATAACAAAAAATGATAAAATTTATTTAAAACATAACTCTATATCTGAAGATATCCCTATTGTTATTATATTGAAAGCAGCAGGTATAACATCGGATTTAGAGATTATGCAGTTAGTATGTGGTTCAAATTCTCAATTTCAAGACTTATTTGTCGTCAATTTTGAAGAAGCTTCAAAATTAGAAGTTTTCACTCAACATCAAGCGTTATTATACATTGGTAAACGAGTTAAAACTGTTAGAAGAGCGGGAGCCCCAAAATTATCTCAATTACAAGAGGGTATAGAAGCAATTGCCACTACAATTGTTGCCCATTTAACTGTTGTAGATTTACAATTCAGAGAAAAAGCTCTTTACATTGCCATTATGGCTAGAAGAGTTGTTATGACCATGAATGACCCATCTATGGTGGATGATAGAGATTATGTTGGTAATAAAAGATTAGAATTAGCTGGTCAATTAATGTCATTGTTATTCGAAGATTTATTTAAAAAGTTTAACTCTGACTTTAAAGCAAATATTGATAAAATCTTGAAAAGACCAAGTAGAACTTCTGAATTTGATGCTTTATTATCAATTAACATTCATTCTAATAATATAACTATGGGTCTCAATCGAGCAATATCAACGGGAAATTGGTCTTTGAAACGTTTCAAGATGGAAAGGGCAGGTGTGACACATGTGCTATCACGATTATCATACATATCTGCTTTAGGTATGATGACCCGTATATCTTCACAATTCGAAAAATCGAGAAAAGTTTCTGGTCCAAGAGCTTTACAACCTTCTCAATTTGGTATGCTTTGTACTTCAGATACCCCAGAAGGGGAAGCTTGTGGTTTAGTGAAAAATTTAGCATTGATGACGCATATCACAACTGATGAAGAAGAATTGCCGATAAAAAAGTTGTGTTTTGTCCTTGGTTGTGAGAGTATCTTAAGTGTGGATTCAGCTACTTTACATGCCAAAGGTAATTTTGGTATATATCTTAATGGTACATTGCTAGGATGTACTCGATTTCCAGGAAAGTTCGTGAATGATGTTCGTCGTTTAAGAAGAACCGGAAAAGTTTCTGAGTTTGTTTCGATTTATACAAACACACATCAGCAAGCTGTTCATATTGCTACAGATGGTGGTAGAGTTTGTCGTCCTTTAATCATTGTCGAAAACAATGTTTCAAAAGTTAAACCCCATCATTTAAAAAGACTACTCACTGGACAATGGGAATTTGATGACTTCTTGGCTCATGGATTAGTTGAATATGTTGATGTTAATGAAGAAAATGATTCTTTGATTGCATTAAATGAAAGCTATCTTGAGGAGGCTACAAATCAAAATTTCACACATTTAGAGATTGAACCATTCACAGTTCTTGGAGCTGTTGCTGGTTTAATTCCATATCCTCATCATAATCAATCCCCAAGAAATACTTATCAATGTGCGATGGGTAAGCAAGCAATCGGTGCGATTGCATATAATCAATTTAGAAGAATTGATACGTTACTATACTTTATGGTATATCCACAACAACCTATGGTGAAAACAAAAACTATCGAATTGATTGAATATGATAAGTTGCCAGCGGGTCAAAATGCAACAGTGGCAGTTATGTCATATTCTGGTTATGATATTGAAGATGCTTTAGTATTAAATAAAGCATCTCTTGATCGAGGATTTGGTAGATGTCAAGTTGTAAGAAAGAACACAATCCAATTAAAAAGATATCCTAATAATTCTAAGGATATAGTTACTGGGATGAGAGTTAATGAAGATAATGAACCAATTTTCCCACATAAAGCATTAGGACCAGATGGGTTAGGAGAAATTGGAGCAAAATTGGTTAATGGTCAAGTTTATGTTAATAAGAGTGTTCCTACAAATGCAGGTGAGTCAGTTTTAGGTAATAACGATCAACAACAACAAGTTGAAAGTCATCGAGAAACACCGGCATTTTATAAAGGACCTGAACCTTCATATGTTGATCAAGTGATGATGTCGGTGAGTGATAATGATCAAGCTTTAATTAAAGTTCTATTGAGACAAACTAGAAGACCTGAATTAGGAGATAAATTTTCATCAAGACATGGACAAAAAGGGGTTTGTGGGATTATTGTTCCACAAGAAGATTTACCATTCAACGATCAAGGGGTTACTCCTGATATTATCATGAATCCTCATGGTTTCCCATCTCGGATGACGGTGGGGAAAATGATTGAATTGATTTCTGGTAAAGCCGGTGTTTTAAGAGGGTCGTTAGAGTATGGTACTTGTTTTGGAGGATCTGATTTACAAGAAATGTCGAAAATATTAGTTGATAAAGGTTTCAGTTATTCTGGTAAAGATATGTTATATTCGGGGATAACTGGGGAATGTTTACAAGCGTATATTTTCTTTGGTCCTATTTATTATCAAAAATTAAAACATATGGTATTAGATAAGATGCATGCAAGAGCCAGAGGTCCAAGAGCGGTATTAACCAGGCAACCCACAGAAGGTAGATCAAGAGATGGTGGGTTAAGATTAGGGGAAATGGAACGGGATTGTGTCATTGCTTATGGTGCTTCTCAATTATTATTAGAAAGACTTATGATTTCATCTGACGCTTTTGAATGTGATATATGTAATAAGTGTGGTTTAATGGGTTATAACTCTTGGTGTACAACATGTAAAAGCTCAGAAAACATTATCAAAATGACTATACCATATGCGGCAAAACTTTTATTCCAAGAACTAATTTCAATGAATATCGCTCCAAGATTAAAACTTGGTGATGTTTTTTGAAACTCAATCTTGTAAATACTAAAAATTATGATAATTATATTTATTTCATATACACAATTACTCCTTGTAATCAATATTTCATCCTCGATTCATATATACATACAATTACCTCTTCATGTAATCATCGTTGCCTTCGGTTTAAAAATTTTGCAGCCAAACCGGTCGGTGCGGCGGTGTCAGATCGGATTTAGAGATTCCCCTTAAAAACATAAATAGTAAGCAAAGATATATTGTTTTTAATGATAGTGGGTGTAACATGAGGATTATCAGATTAGAGTCACAGCCAACCCGGTCTTTGTATCAACCACAAGTGATAGTGACGAGCTTTTTGATTTTGATGGTGTTTGCAGCTGGGTTTTTCACCAATTATTACCTGGTTAATCATGTTAATTCGGTTCAAACTTCAAAGATTCACGATTGGAAGCAGGCGATTTCAAAGCTATTTGGAAAAGGTGATCAACAGACTTCAAATATAGGTTCTGAGTTTTTCAACTTAGAAATGGATTCTCCGTTGAATAGTTTATTTAATTTATTCTTTCCAGTTGATTTGGTATTGTCATACAATACCACTTATAAGGATGAGATTATAAATCATCAGTTTTTGGGGAGGTATGCATCATTCAGTGCCGTTTTGACTCGGCCATTAGTCACAAAATATAGTATATTTCCAAATAAAGCTTGTGAATCAATCAATGGTACGAATTGGATGAATTTTAAAAATCGAACCATTATTATTGAACGGGGAGATTGTACTTTTGTTGATAAGGTGAAAAATATTGTTGATTCCGGTATTGAACCCAGGGGGATCATTGTTGCCAATACTGAACCATTTGAAGGTTTAATCACTATGTATTCAAATACTTATAATCAAGATGCTTCTATAAGAATTCCTATCTTGTTTATTCATTACGAAGATTATAAAAATTTGAAAAAATTGGAGTCCAAAGATTTAGACTTACAGTTAACTACAGCAAATTTAGGTAATTGGTTTGGTATATTATTATCCATGGTATTATCACCCCCTTTGTTTATTATTTTGTTATATACAACAATTGTCTGCTGTCAAAAATATCGAAAACATCAAGTTAATGCTAGAAATGCTAAATTAGTTAAAAGTTTGCCAGTTTTTATTTATAATGTTGATCATTTAATAGATGTTCATCATTTCCCTGATTATTTAACGATCACTCGACAATCCTCCAAAAGAGACAATCTCAATGATTTGATTTCATCTTCACCAAAAGGATCACCTAGTTCATCAAGATGTGATTTATCGCGAATAATAGTTAATGGGATCGATATTGATTCAATCGCTAGTTCACTCCATATATTAACAAGTCCTCACGATTTTTACCCATCATATAAATGTTCTATTTGTTTGGAAAAATATATCCCGTTGGAAACTAAAGTTTTAGTATTGGATTGTAAACATTTTTATCATGATAAGTGCTTAAGTAATTGGTTGATTAATTTCAGGAGAAGCTGTCCTTTATGTAACAAAACATTAAGTTCTTCTGATAACTATATGTTTTTAGGTCAAAGATTTTCGAACTACGGTAGTTTAGATAATTTGAATAGTGAAGATTTGATTGGGACATTCAATCTGACAAATTCAAATGATGAGAGTCAGCAACAAAGTGTAGTTGCTACAAATCATTGGATTCGTGATACATCACCATCGACAACCTCAATCGCATATTCAACTCCAATTGAATCAGGCAACCAACATTTTGATACTCAATTATCTGATGCACATACTAATTCTGCTGGAGTTCAATCCACGGGTACTATTTCTGTTGGAGGTCAATCAGCTCAATTTCATGATATTGTATCTACACAATCTGACACCAGTTCTATACCCACGACTCAAACGTGTCAAGAGTACCCTTCTTCAGATGCTAGTTACTATACTGCTACATCCAAAGAATTGACAATCCCTTCAACTGATTCTTCAAACCGGCAGATATATACAAAACCATCGCAAATTCTTAGTCGAATATCATCCACTAGTATCAAGACATTAAAAGATGCCAACCATAAAGATCGCTCATTTGATGGTTATAGTGTAAGTATCGATTCCAACATCGACCTGACCTACGATGACGACTTGCAAAGAACCATTGATTCAAATAACAGTTCAAGTGATCAAATCACAATCAAAGCATCAGGTTTAACATCACCCTAATTGTTCAATGGTTAATCCAAATTTCAAATAATGATTTTCCACCATATTCAGTGTTTCATTTCTCGTCAGTGTGTGATAAATGGCTCAAATCACGACGCTGAGCTTTAGGTATTCATTCATGTGTATAGTTAACATCATTCTTTTGAACTTGCTAACTGTTTCTCCTAGTAAACTAGCTCCATTGTTTAAAAGCTGGCGCTACCATGTGACTTTCAAAGTTAATGACAAAACGCAGTACCAACATAAACGTCAAACTAGTAATATTGGCGGAGTTTGATCTAGAGGATCAAAACGACAGTTGTATGATTTGATTAGCAGGATGAATGGAGACGGTATGAACAATACGATGGACAGCTCAAGGATCGATGTTGAAGGGTCAAATTTGGCCCAATCCAAGTCCGACAATCAAGCACCAATTAAACAAGAAGAGGTAAATAATGAGGTACCGGCAACAACTAGACAGCCAAGAAAGAGGAAAAAGAAGGTTGAGATTGCTTGTGTTTATTGCCGAAGGTCTCATATGATTTGCGATGATTCTCGTCCTTGTCAACGATGTATCAAACGAGGAATTGGTCATTTATGCTATGATGAACCATCAAATTCTCGTCAACGAAAGAAAGCTGCTGCTTTACGACAGTCCACTACCCCAAGTGGTCCAAATTCGTTGATAAATAGTCCAAATTCAATATCGGTGTCTACTCAACAAGGTATGCAAGATATGTCCCTTGATGAAAGACCAGCAATTGGTCCCCAATCCAAACCTATGCCTACTCAAAATATGGTTGTAGGTTCATACAATACCAATAATCAACCTAAAAATTTCAACAATTCGGTGTTATCTCAAACTTTACAATATAATCAAGAACCCTTTTTCTACTCAGAACATGCTGGGAGTGAATTCAGTTCGTTAAACGATTTCTTATCCATGATTGACGATCCTGATCTTGTGAATGGTGCCTTGAATGAAGATAGTGGAGGAGGTGATCAAATGTTAAATTTTGGATTTAATAACAATGACAATAATGATAGTAATATCAATGCAAATACTAATTCCAATGATAATGGCAATAGTACAGACAATAATAACGTGGGCAATCAAAATTATAATGCTAATCCTAATATCGATATTGAAAATAATCAAGCCAATAATGATGATCAGAGTAATTCGAATGTTTTAAATAATCTCTTATCATTTCCTGCCGGTTCAAATCTTTTCAATTCACAATTCCCAAATGATAGTAATTATTCAGTTCAACAAGCAAATGTTCAGAACCAAAACAACAATAATGTCAACAATTCTAATACTAATCAAGTTAATACTAGAGGAAGTATAACCGAAATTGATACTTCCAATAGACAGACTGTCAAGTCTTCGGGCAATTCATTAACAAATGTAAATAACTTGAATCAAAATCCACCCATAATCTCGGATTCTGCGAGAGATAAGTTTTTCCTTACAGCTGCTGATCCAACTACAGAAATTTCCCCTGAAGAAAGATTGAAACAAGTCATAAAAGCTAAATTAGAAGCAGGGCTCTTGCAACCTTATAATTATGCTAAGGGTTATGCTAGACTACAGGCTTATATGGACAACTATATGAATGTATCAAGTAGGCAACGGATTCTCAAGCCATTATCTATTTTTAGACCCGCATTCAGAGCTATTGCTCGAACTTTGAAGGATGTTGATTTGGTTCTTGTTGAAGAAAGTTTTGAGAGGATGTTGTTAGATTACGATCGAGTCTTCACTTCTATGGCTATACCTGCTTGTCTCTGGAGGCGTACTGGTGAAATTTATCGAGGTAATAAAGAGTTTGCATCGTTGGTGGGAGTAAAAGCTGATGATTTGAAAGATGGAAAACTTGCCATCTATGAATTGATGAGCGAAGAGAGTGCTGTCAATTTTTGGGAAAAGTATGGAGCAATTGCGTTTGACAAAGGACAGAAAGCGGTTTTAACAAGTTGTAATTTAAGAACTAAAGATGGGATTAAAAGAAAGAGTTGTTGTTTCAGTTTTACGATACGAAGAGATCGGTATAATATTCCTAGTTGTATAGTAGGAAACTTCATTCCGATCGATCAATAGTTTTTATTATTGTCGAATTATGTGTATAAGTATGTATTTTACAATTTGATCCACTTTATATGTGATATAATGCTTGTTTTGAACTTAATCTTCTTCTTCATCATCTTCTTCTACTTCTTCTTCTGAATTGTTGTCTTCGATCTCTTCCATTTCGATATCAGATTCATCTTCTTCATCTTTTTTTTTTCTATCAGCTCTAGCCTTTTCTTCTTCAGCTAAAGATTCTTTCAATAATCTTAACTTTTCTTCCTTCAGCTGACGTTGAACAACAATATATTGACCTAATGGTGTCTTTTCCCAAGGATAATCTTTAAGGAAAAGTTGAACTTCAGCCTTGTTTGTTGGACCGTATTCAACATTAGCTCTTTTTGATATGATGAAAGTTGCATTTGAGTTTAATTTTTCAATGAGTTGTTGTAATTGTTTATTGAATTTTGCATTTCTTGATTTCTTGGTGAATCTTCTTAATGCCAAAATTGCAGGGGTAGAAAGCTCTGGGAAAGCAATGTTCTTGGAATATAATGCAAAGAATTCAGAAGTTAATTCAACAAACTGTTCACATAAACCTTCTTGATAAACTCTAGTACCAAGATATGCTTGATTCACCTTGATTACATGTTCAAAATCCACAGCTTGTAAGCTCGAGGGTTTTGGTGGTTTTGTAATAGCAGTTGAAGTTAAAATTTCTGCAATTAGTGGAAAAATTGGAATAAAAACACCAGTCGATTGTGATAATCTGATTAATGATCTAATTAAATAAAATCTTAATGGGAAAAATTGTGCGGTTGGAATTAATCTAATGGCACCTAAAGTGACTTGAACTAAAGGATATATCAATTGTCTCAATGGAGATTCTTTTGATTTATGATTGAGTAATTCTTTCTCAGGATTGCAATGTAACGAAACAACTCTTGACCAAAAATCCAAAGAATGACAATATTGCCAGTTATAGATGGCTTTAAACCCTTCTTTAGCATTAGAAGTAGCATTGATACTGTTTCTTAAATGAATTGCTAATTGACGTATATACTCAAATCCAATTTGATAAGATAACGCTTCATCAACACCATATAATTCTGCAGCTGAGTTTTTACAGAAATTAATTAATGGCATAGTATGAATATTTGTTTTACGGCAATTTTGCAAAATAGCTGAATAAGTTAATCTCAAAATAGTTTCCATTATAGATTTTGAAAATTCTTTACCCACATTATTTAAAAACGCAAATGTAGCAATTTGAGTATCAACATCTGAAGTGGTTGCCCATACATTAGTTACTGAAGACAAAATCTCTTTAACTAATCTTCTATGGGAAAGATAATAAGGAAAAATTTCTTGAATTGAAGTTAAAACTAAGGCTGCAGTTTCAGGATTGGTAATATCTTTTAATAATGTGATTAAAGAAGATGCATGAGATTTCAATATAGTCGATATTTGACTTACATATTGATTTTTTTGAGGAATTACTCTAACACCACTTGGTCCAACCTTATATTTAATTAATTTTTGAATAGCTTTAGGGACAGATTTTAAAGCCAATATCATCAAAGCACTAAAAGCATTTGGATCGGTAATGGTATATTTGTAGTCTTCCTCGCTGGCTTTATTGATATTTATTGCCGCTTTGAAAGCAATTACTATATTTCTAATCATCTTAGGAGTTGGGTTTTTCAATTTTTCGTTCCAACTTTTGACTAAAGATAAATCGATTTCGGTCTTCTCAGATTCTTGTTCTTCAAATTTCTTGAAAACCTTTTTAGTTTTCTTGTTTTCTACTTCTTCTTCTTCTTCATCTTCATCATCTTCATCATCGTCACTTATAGCGTCTAAAGGATTTACTGGTTCAAAATCCAATAGGTCTTTGTCATTATTTTGTAAATATTTATAAAATTCGGGATCTTTTTCTTCCAACTTCTTTAAATCTTGTTTCATGGCTTCTTCATCTTCTTCCTCAGAAGATTCACTATCATCATCACTTACTTGATTTTTTTTATTTGTCTTATTCTTGGATTTTTCTTTAGGTACTTCAAACCCTCCAGCAAAAAACTCATCAACTGACATATCATCAAACACTTCCTTCGACTTTACTGGCGCTGGTGCTTCATCACCAGACTTCTTTCCCTTCTTACGAGCGGCATATTTCCTATTATGATCCTGAACTTTTCTACGCTGTTCAATCGTATGCTTCAAATGCTTATTTTGAAACTTCTTAGTAGCCTTTGCAATCTTGGCCATTGTATCGAAGTTGAATAAGTTCTATATCTAAAATTTATCAACTAAACCAAATCTGAAAAATTTGCGATGAGATGCATCAAACCTGACGACAATGTCGTCAATCCAAAATTGGTAACTATGATGATGGGAAAGCTAAGATTAATAGAGTGCTTTGAACTTGCCAGTGAAGGCATCATTTAGCCAGTTCAATATTTTATCATATACTATTGATTGAGCATTATGAAATTGAATAGAATGATCACTATCAGGAAAAAATTGCACGTCGTAATTTTCAACAGTGTGAAGGTTGAATTTGTCTAGTAACCA
Organism: Suzukiozyma pseudoglaebosa; assembly: GCA_030705115.1. Lineage (NCBI taxonomy): Eukaryota > Fungi > Ascomycota > Pichiomycetes > Serinales > Debaryomycetaceae > Suzukiozyma > Suzukiozyma pseudoglaebosa. The sequence goes on from JANIWI010000094.1 coordinate 17,341, forward strand.
AAGCAGGTTTTGAAGATGAACATTATCATCAGATGTTCCATGCATTATCATGAATCGTTGCACTTTCTTAAAATTTTTGTATTCTTTGATTTTTCCATTTTTGTCATAATTTTTTCGATTTAAAGATGGAGTACTAAAATATCTCTCGGTATAAACTGAATCGTAGAATAACCAATTAGTTACTGGAGCTACAGCTATTCCAAACTTAAAGATTTCACCTGCATCATATTCCAATGTTTTCAAAGTAGTAAATCCTCCATATGACCAACCCCATATTGCTGTTTTCTTTTTATCAATAAACTTTTTATTCACTGCCATGTATTCTGATACAATAGTGGATATATCTCGAGATTCCCAATAGCCAAGATTATTAGTTGCAAAAGCCTTAAATTTCCAATCCTGACCTCCGGTTCCTCTCGGATCGATAATAAGTACGATTGAATTAAGAAATGAACTTGAAATCATCAGAAAATCAATTGCAAATTGTTTATCTACTATTTGAGATCCAGGGCCCCCATAAGCATATACCACTAAAGGATACTTTTTATTTTTGGGATCAAAATTTGGTGGTAGAATTTGAATAACATTCACATTGATTGGTGATTTATCTGGAAACTGACCAATTTTGATTTGAAGGTATGATTTTGTAGGAATATTGGTATCTTTCAAATTCAGTGAAGTTATTTCAACATGATTAATCGAGTTTGAACTCTGTAATACTTCATCTGCAGACTTTTCTATTTCGTAATCTTCAGATTCAAGATAATCATGAACACTCCCCATATTTACAAGCCTTTGCCAAGGTACATTAGGTCCTCTATAATGCAAGTTAAGATACTGACCATCATTACTAAATTGACCTTCATAAAATCCATCTATACTTGGGTTTGTCAAATTGAAAATAACATCTTTGTTGAGATCAACTCCTATCAAATGTGAATCCATTGAGCTTTTAATTGTAGTATATGCGTAGAGAAAATTCAATCGTTTATCGTATGCTACACTTAAATCTGAACGAATATCCCAGTTTCCTGCCGTAACAAGTTTGGAATAATTTCCCGAGTTGGCATCATCGTAAAGAGCTAAATGGTTTCTTCCATCAATTATAACACTATCGATGTAAGAGACTTTATCTTTCTTCTCAATTAATGTAATTGGTTCTTGTTTTTCAAACCATCCATCGTATGAAGCTGTTGCATTAATAATCTGCACAATATTGAAAATATTAGATTTTTTTGGTTGGAGTACTCGTTTAGTTAAAACTCGGCTAGTTCGATCAGTTGTTTTAATTAAAAAATGATCATTGTCTGTCCATATTGCATAGTACAAAAGACTGTCCTGAAAATCAACTGACAAATTCTCAATTGACTTATCTTCAAGCTTGAATCTTTTTAAAATTACCATAGGATTAGGTGTATCAGGTTTAGGGTACTTGATAGTCGTTGATTTTGGATATAAATTAAAACCGTCATCTGTGTCATTAACTTCTGCTGGGTGTTTGATATAATAATTTAAATCAAAATCGTGTACTTGGGTATCATTCAACGTAGCGAATATCAAACTTTCCTGATTTGGAGACCACCAAAACATTTTACTGTCACCTAATATTTCTTCTTCATAAACCCAATCTGCTTTACCATTGTAAATATTTTTTGACCCGTTTTCGGTGATTCTATCAACTTCTTGGTTGCCTACATCATAAATGTACAAATCATTTTTTGTTCCAAAAACAATATAATCACCATTTGGGGAAAATTCTGCAAAATCTAGTTTGTCAATTTTTCCAGTTTCTGATCGATCATTTTTAGGTTGAATTGGAATGTAAGATTTTTTCCCTGGATTGAAAAGCCAATAGATTGCCAGACTCAGATGTCTCCATTGCGAAACTAGATCAGTCACAATGATATGAGAGTTATTAAGGTCATCTACTGGTTTTGAAGGGTTTAATTTGATATCAGATAAATAAAAAAATTGATCATTATACTTGAATTGAGTTGATTCTAGAAAGATGTAATTATAATTAGTTTGAACTTGTTTAATAGTTAATCGTTTCTGAATTAAAGTGAGATAATAACCTCCAGCTTTACCATTTTTAGGGTACTGTTTTGAATTTAACCAAGTAATTGGTTCTTGATAAGATGAGTACAATCCTTTTCTATAATGATTCATTGTTAAGTTTGCAAATTTAGGATCATATTCATTAAGATTCACATTTTGATATGCCAAAGTTACATTGGTTTTCCAAGTTAAATTTGCAGCAATGTGAGTAACTTGTCCATTTGAGTATATCAATAAACCAATAAACCATAGTGATCCAATAATGGCCCCAATTATTCCCAAGGTTTTCTTTGACATAGGTCGTTTACCTAAATAACTATTTTGAACATATTGAAAATCAGGATTTTGTTGGAAATTATCCATGTTATACGCGTATTTGACATTATATTCATCAATATCATGAAAAATCTCCGATGTTTCTGACTCGGATGATGATCTTCTCAGGCTTAAATCATTCATTTGTATCTGTTCATTGTCACTCAATGAGCCACCTCCAGAATTCGCTAGTGGTGCAAATTCAAAATTTTGTTCGTTGTAATCATGCATTATCTTCACAGTATCATCAAAGCAGGCCGTTCCTCTATAACCACCAATAAATAAACCAATATACAAATAATGGTATAGTTCTTGTCCTAGTTTCTTTCGTTTTAGGAAATTAAGCTGAAAAATGCTTATATGCAGGATTTATAATTAGTTATGTGAATATAATGAAATAAAAACGATTGACGATATGAATTGGAGAGTTCTTTATAAGATCCAGTTGATTTGATAGTAGAATAAGCGTCTGATCTATTTAATTTTTTTTTTTTATTTGTAAATTTCCTGCAAAAACAAGCCGTGTATTTACAATTTCCAGGTTAGTAAAGCATTGACGTAACGACTGATGAAATCGTACCTGCTTCCGTAGAATCTCATTATTTTTACTGGAAATCAATAATTTCAGAGTCTTTATCCCTATGTGTAATAAGCTTTTCAATAATTATCAATCTATGTGAGTTAAGTTTTGTAATGGTTATCAAGCTAGGTGTTTTGAGTTTTGTAAAATCATTCATGATATATTCACCAGATTGACTTCAATTTCAAGTGTGATGAATTGAAAATCTTCCCGTTTACCATAATATTTGTAACTTTTAATTGGATCTAAGATATGGATTTGTTAATTACATTAAACTTTATAGATAAAACTTAGCCGCTACTCAGGTAGATGAGGCTGAGGAACAATTCACACTAGACTGGGTGGAGTGGTGGAATTATTAAACATTTTGTAATAGTGAAAGGATTTTTTCAGTCAATTTCATTCAACAACCTGTAATGAACACATATTAGTAATGAACACATATTAGTAATAAAGAAGTATATCAATCATTAAATGTCAAAGTATATAATTCTTCAAAATCTAAAATTTAGTACTTATAACCCAAAGAAACAAAATCAATAAAAGTTTTAAGTGAAAGCTAGTACTTCTCGTCTTCAATTCATATTAATAAACAATACCCACGCCAACTGTATTCCATCAAACTCTCCAATTCATATAATTCCAATGGTCGTGCCTAACTGAAATGTGGTACTTTTAAGGTTATATACTGAGGTTTATACTTATAAGAATACGGTGATGATTGATTATAAACTCACCAGCAAACTTGAACCTGACTTAATCTGAATCAGAGGCTTTCAATGTGATTTTATGCTGCTGTGTCTTAAAATTTTTCTCGTATGAATTGATGATATATACCAATGTAGAAAAATATAACCTTTCATTTCAATGTAAGAAATTTCCCCATATCTGTCAATGATATCAAAATTCCATAGATTTAGTATTCACCGATGAATTGAGAATAATTAAGTCAATTTTTAATTTATTAAACATTTCATGATATTTGAAGACCTGTAGTTTTGGCATTTTTTAAAAGAAATTGCTAAAACTAACAAAATTCATGTTTAGCAACAGCCAGATTTAAAATCATCTACCTTCCAAGCATAAATTTGACTAATTATGTAAGCTGTAAATAAGAGAAAATATCTCACTAGTATTATTCGTACTGTTTCATTTTCAGTACCAATCAATAGTTGATATTATTTACTTTCATTGTTAATCTTAAAAAACAAAGTTCGGTTACTACTGCTTATTTCAACTATAACAAAATTGGAGGGTTGGCCGAGTGGTCTAAGGCGGTAGACTTAAGATCTACTGGACGGTTGTCCGCGCGAGTTCGAACCTCGCATCCTTCATTATTTTTTTTTTAAACATTACATGCTTAGATATATGCATTGTAGTAAAAGTATATTTCTGTAATCTACAATAATCAGCAGTTTGATTAGATTGAATATATATATATATATATATATATTTATATTTTTATGCAATATATAATATTAATTATACAACTCTTTCTGCCCCACTTAATTTGACTGCAGCACCGTATTTTTGTAATTTTGTTAATAAAGTATCACCTTGTTTGATTAACAAGTGGTATTGATTATTTTTATTATCAGGTCTGTTGGTTTCAATTATACCATTTACTTTATCGATAGTACAATTCAATTTTTTGTTGGGAATAAATCGACATAAATCTTGATCTAAGAATTCTTCGGAAATATTGAAATTAGCTGCCATTGATTTTAAAGATAAAGATTTATAACTTTCTAATAATTGACCATAAGCCTTGCATCTCATTTCTCTCAAGAAGTAATTTGCATGTTGATTTAAGTATTTATTTGGTAAAATTAATTGATCATGACATTTCAATAAATGTTCAAAAAAAACTTTATAATGACAAGAATATAGGGATTCAGTTAAATCAGCTAAAGGTTGAATTTCTTGACAACTTTGATAAATTGCTTTGATCTCGGGAGAATCAATAATTTTAGATTTAATATCAACTCTATCTAAAGAAACCACTCCACAAACACTAGCATAATGAGCAACTTGACTATAACTACACAACTCGGTAGAAGTGAAAGTAGCCAAACTATCAATCAATAATTTCGAAGCTTCCAGGAAATTTCTTGTTGCCATAAGATATATACCATTATAAGTTTTATAACGATTTCTACGTTCCCAATCACCACCTTTATCAATTAAAGTTTTCACTTGTTCCAAATATTTACTAACTTGATGATAATCATTAAAAAAAAATTCAATTCTTGCCATAGTTAAGATAATATCAATTTTTGAACCAGTTGATTGAGAAATTTCCAAAGCTTTTTTATAAGTATCAATAGCATTTTTCCGATCAATAATTTTACAATAATATTCAGCTAATTGAATAGTTAAATTCAAAGGATCTAATTCAGTTTCATCATCATCTTCGGCTTCTTTAATTTTTGATTTCATTTGATTGATTTCAAGTTGATTTTTCTCATCTAACTCTTGGTACAAGGATGCATCAAAACTAAAAATATCTGGATAAGTTTCAGTTAAATATTTATAATATGGAGCCAAATTATCCAATTTAATCGATTCTAGTATTTTTTGTTGAATTTCTTGACGCTTATCTTGTTCAAGTTTGGTAGTTAACAAGAATTCTTGCTCTGACAACTTATAGTCTGGTATCTTGGGCACATCCGAATCTGCATAATCCATGATTGATCAATTAACTCTTGCTTCGCTTCGTACTGATATAAAAACTTGTTGATAATAATCTTATAACCATTAACTTTTGATGGCAACAAAATTCATCCACTCGTACTGCACATAACCAAAGATTCACTAATTACTTTAAATAACCAATTTTTAGTTGAAAAATGGATAAATTGGTAGAGAAAGTAGAGATATATAGTCTAGAATGATAATATCTATTCAGATATTGACAAAAAGGCTGAAAAAAAAATACAAAAAAAAAAAATTAAACACTCTATCATTTACTATAAAAAATTTGAGCAATAGGTTTCGATAATGAAGATAAAGAGAGAAAAAATGGTCAATAGTTAAATTGAAAGATACATTTTATGTGCTTAGACTTGATTGTAGTTTCTCTACTACTTAAACTTGAATTAGTTATTTGTTTGATTTTTTTTTTTTCCTTTTTTAGAATCTTCATATACATATTGGTTAGTGCTACTGGTTGTTGTAGTTGTCGCAAAAAGGTTGTAAAGATAGAAGAAGTTATTCACCATATGTGCAATTCGTCAAAAGTTCATCTAATTGAAAATATCAATGGTCATGGATACTTCAAGTATTAATCTGTCTCGTACCTATTGATTTATGTCAAGAGTTTTTTTTTCGATAACATTACCTATATCAATCAATTAGCCACTTTCAATAACTCATAAACCAATTTTGATTCTATGGTTGAAAGTTTGGGCTCAACCAGTATGGTGGTCGTGGTATGGTTTATATGGTTATGGTATATATGGATATGATTTATATGATTTATATGGTTATGGTATATATGGTTATGATTAAGGTTATGGTTTATATGGTTATGGTTTGTATGGTTATGATTAAAGTTATCGTATGGTTTTGCTCTCATTAAACATACCACTCCATCTGTTTATAGCAAGTGTTCGGAGTTTCTTGTTGGGGAGTTATATCCGGTAACGGTTAGAAGGAAGGCAAAAATTTCCACTATATGAAATCACCAAAGTAGTGGAGTATCAAGTGGACAGGAAATTGTAGATGCTCCTCTCGGTCAGTATCTTCAGTAATTGCTATTCCGATCGGTGAATAGCTAAGTTTGGAAATAGCGTCTAATGCAAAAACTGGAGATAAAGAAATAAATAAAATAAAAAAAAAAAATTGGGATAATATTTTTTCGTTCGGCATTTGAATTTTAGATTGCAAAATTAACATCGGAATTGAATAACTATCAAAACTAGTCCAAAATCCTAGATTTTCTTATATTTAACTTATGGAATAAGATATTAAGGTATAAGAGTTATATGGATTATTTTTTGGTTTTAAAAAAGGAGTAATTTTGATGATTTATTGCTTCCGCCAGTTTTCGTGTTTCGGCATTTCAAAATTGTACTGAAAAAACTGTGGGGAATCATCATGGCGCCTATAAAAGGAGGACGATGGATCTCAGCAAGTTGAAAATTTGCTCAACTATACCTTGTACCATGTCGATTAAAGAAGATATTCCTGCTATATTTTATGATCAACTCTCTCCTAAAGGATTGAAAACAATTCAAAATTGTAAAGACTTTGTTGAAAATTGGTGTTTGCCAGCCGATGATTTATACTTTAAACAATTATCAAATGATCCTGAGAAGAGATGGAAATATACTCCAGAAATCACCGAGAAATTGAAGGTAAAAGCTCAGGAATTAGGGTTATGGAATATGTTTTTATCGAAACATTATCCTGAATCTCCTGGTTTCACTAATTTAGAGTATGGTTTAATGGCTCAATATTTGGGACAATCGTTTGTAGCTCCAGAAGCTACAAACACTAATGCTCCCGATACTGGGAACATGGAGATCTTGGCTAAGTATGGATCTGCTTATCACAAGCAAACATACTTTCAACCATTATTTGAAGGCAAGATTCGTTCAGCTTTCTTAATGACTGAAAAAGGTACTTCTTCATCAAATGCCTTAAATATCTCTTGTAGTGCCCAATTGAATAATAATGGTCAATATGTTATAAATGGAGTTAAATGGTTTGCTTCTGGTGCTGGTGATCCAAGATGTGCTGTTTGGTTGGTTATGTGTAAGACTGGTGATGATAAAACTAACCCTTATCGAAACCATTCTTTATTGGTATTAGATGCAAAAAAAGCTTTAGCTTCTGGTCAAGCTAAGATTGTGCGTCCTTTATCGGTAATTGGTTATGACGATGCTCCTCATGGACATATGGAGATTGCATTTGATAACTATGTTGTTTCAAAAGAAGAAATGGAGCATGTTTTATTGGCTGGTGTAGGTAAAGGATTTGAAATCATTCAATCTCGATTAGGTCCAGGTAGAATTCACCATTGTATGAGATTAATTGGGGTAGGAGAATTTGCTTTGAAGAGAACAGCTCATAGAGCCAAACATAGAATCATATTCGGGAAACCAATGAATCAACGTGAATCATTTTTGAATTCATTTGCTGAAAATAAAATTGCTATTCAAAGATGTAGATTATTGGTATTGAATGCTGCTCACAAAATTGATATCTCTAATGCCAAAGCAGCTCAAACTGAAATAGCCATGGCTAAAATTGAAACTCCAAGAACAATTGTCAAAATTCTTGATTGGTGTATGCAAATGTTTGGAGCTGAGGGTGTATCTCAAGATACAGAGATAGCAAGAATGTGGGCACATTCAAGAACTATTAGAATAGCCGATGGTCCTGATGAAGCTCATATCGGTCAACTAGGCAGACATGAATACAAAAAATTTAGTACAATTGATGATTATTTTAAAAAATTTGAACAAAATCAATTAAAAGTTGCCAAATTATAATATATGATGGACAACGCCATGATTATTATTAAAGATAATCAATAAAACTTTTATTTTTTAATGATACGGTAGTTTTTTTCATGTTTTTATTTTTATAAGTAATTGTTGTTTATACTATGGTAGGTTTATATTTTATATTTTTCAAATTTACGATGAATATAGTATACAAAAGACATAATATCATACAAAATTTAGTATACAACAAAGTCTAATATTATCCCAATAAAACCATGTACTAGCCAGGTTTAATACAAATCGAAATTTCCCCCTCCGCCCCAAAAATTACAACGAGGTATAATAATATCCGACAATATTATACCACGAGGTAAAACCATGTTTTAAACAGGTTTAATATAAATCGGATTTAACAAAATCATTAATTAATCCTTTATCCAATAATTTTTTAGTCTTTATTGTTTCATGTTTTATTCTATTCATATGAATTTGTTTCAAATCTTGTTCAGCTTGTTCAAAAGAAATTTGTTCAAGATTATCTAAATGATCGTCTTCTCTATCAATATCAGACTCCCCCATCATAACTACATTTTCTCCTCGAACCATGAAAACTCCTCTATATGTTTCACCAAATTTAATTGGATTATGTTCATCATCATAACAATAAATTCTTTCCCAAGCATCTTGTAACACTAAATTGGCAAATTGATCAAATGTTCTCAAAATTCCAAACAAATTTCTTCCATCTCGTAATAATACAAATATCTTTCGATCAACTGATCCTACTATTGCTGCTGCTGTTGTAAAAGCATACGATTCTAAATACAAATCCTCCACATTAGGCTCCATGGATTCCAATTGAGCCTGGACCACATTCTGCCCCGCACTTACCGGCACCGAATGCACCACTTGTGAAGACCTAGGTGACCCTGACATCTTCAATTATTATCAATTATCTTCCTTAACTATTGTTTTAAACCTGTTTAGAAATCTTTTGGTTTAAACACCAAAATTTTTGAACCGGGTGCACGACCTATTAAGATTTTTTTTATATAAATTTGTAACAAAAAAAAAAAAAAATTTAATTAACAAAACTAATTGGAAATAAACATTTAAAGATATTATCCTATTTGTTTTAATTATTGTTTTAATACTTTTATTTTAAAATTTCATTTTATTACTTTTTCTTTAATAAAATTTATTAATTTATTAAATATTACAGCTTATGTGCAGGAACAAGCGATGAGTTTGGTTTGGAAATTTTAATGTATGGAGAGTAAGATAAAGATAGAGAGATATTAAGAATAAGATGCCATTCCTTGAGTATAAGGATGTTATAGAGGAAGGAGACTTTGTTTTAGCATTTATTAGTCGTAGTACTATAAAACCTATAACCATTACTAAGGGAGAGTCATTAAATACTCGATATGGACATTATGAACATGATAAAATGATTGGACTTCGGTATGGAACTCAAATGCCAGGAGCAAAAGGGTATGGATTTATTCATTTATTACATCCTACTCCTGAAATGTGGACAATTTCTTTACCTCATAGAACTCAAATAGTTTATACATGTGATTCATCATATATTATTCAACGATTGAATGTTACTAGTGGAAGTCGAGTGATTGAAGCTGGTACTGGATCTGCATCTTTTACTCATTCATTTGCTAGAACTCTAGGTAAAACTGGTAAGCTTTTCACATATGAATTTCATGAACCTCGATATTTGGAAGCCAAAAAAGAATTAGAACAACATAATTTGACTAATACTTTAATTACTCATCGAGATGTTTGTGAAGATGGGTTCGAAATTGATAATATACCTCAAGAGTTTGCTAGTGATATTAGGGGAGAAGTTGTATTTCTTGATTTGCCAAGTCCGTGGACGGCAATTCCTCACCTAGATAAAGTGATTAATCTGAAAATTCGAGTTGGAATATGTTGCTTTTCTCCTTGTATAGAACAAGTGGATAAAACGGTTCGAGCATTACAAGAAAATGGCTGGACCCAAATAGAAATGGTGGAGATTGCTGGTAGAAGATGGGAAGCAAGAAAAGATATGGTTAGAGATGTCAAAGATGTTGTTTCTAAATTAAAAGATATACAATCGAGAAAATCTCAAGGAATTGAAAGTAGAAGACAAGCAAAATTACAACAAAAAGCCGAAAAATCAGAAAATACTGAAAAGTCTCATGATTGCAATAATAAACGAGATATCGAATCTCCTGATACAACTGATCAACCATCAAAAAAATTTCAAAATATTGGTCAAGGGTTCAATCCTTGGGGAAAAGGTATACGAGTAAGAGAAGGTGATGAAGGTTTTGAATGGAGAGATGTAACCAAGATTGAAGCTGAAGTGAAATCTCATACTAGTTATCTTACATTTGCATACAAAGTTAACATAAACCAAAAAAAAACTAACAAATAAAACAACAAAAAGAGATACCAATTAAAGCAGAAGAAAAGCACCAAAATATAAATAAGCATACAAATAAACATAGAAATAGACATAAAAAAACATACAAATAAACATACAAATAAACATAAAAAAAACATAAAAAAAACATACAAATAAACATACAAATAAACATACAAAGAAACATAGAAATAAACATAGAAATAAACATAATAAAAAACAAACCGATAGACCAATGCATTTTATTTCCTTTAATTTTATTTCCTTTAATTTTACTTCATTATTAAATTATTGTAATTTTTGAGAATTTTGAGTTGAAATTTTCATGCCATTTTTTCCAATTCATACCAATAGTATCACTACAATTACTATAACTACCTTTCTACTACCTCTACTACCGTTTATTACTTACTCTAAACCATTTATTAAAACTTTCATGGTAGCACCGTTTTTTAGAATTGAGCGTGCGACAACCAACTCTCATAGCCATTGATGAAAGAAGATTCGGGTTTGGAATAGAGCAACAGACGATAGATAAAATAGGATAAGACGATGAGTGACGTGCCAATTGGTAAGTAATTGGAGGGTTTTTGATGAATTGACGTTGGATTACTAACGATTGATATAGTTCTTGACCAAGGTACTGGGTTTGTGAAGATTGGTAGAGCGGGAACTAATTTTCCTGATTATACGTTTCCGTCGATTGTTGGAAGGCCAATATTAAGGGCTGAGGAAAGAAGTACATTAGTTCCGGCCGATATTGAGATTAAAGATATTATGTGTGGGGAGCAAGCTTCTGAAGTTCGGTCGTTGTTGCAAGTTAGTTATCCTATGGAAAATGGGATAATAAAGAATTGGGAAGATATGGAACATTTATGGGATTATGCATTTTATGAAAAGATGCAAACAGAAACTCAAGGTCAAAAAATTCTATTGACTGAACCTCCGATGAATCCCTTGAAAAATCGGGAAATTATGTGTGATGTTATGTTTGAAAAATATAAATTTGGTGGTGTTTATGTAGCTATTCAAGCAGTTTTAGCATTATATGCTCAAGGTTTAAGTTCAGGGGTTGTTGTTGATTCTGGTGACGGGGTAACTCATATTGTCCCAGTTTATGAATCAGTAGTATTAAATCATTTAACTAGGAGATTAGATGTTGCAGGAAGAGACGTTACCAAATATTTGATCAATTTATTGTTACGTAGAGGTTATGCATTTAATAGAACTGCCGATTTTGAAACAGTAAGACAAATTAAAGAAAAATTATGTTATGTATCTTATGATTTAAAATTAGATTCAAAATTAGCTGAAGAAACTACTTGTTTAGTGGAATCTTATGAATTACCTGATGGTAGAGTTATTAAAGTTGGTTCAGAAAGATTTGCTGCTCCTGAATGTTTATTTCAACCTGATTTGATCGATGTTGAACAACCTGGTGTTGGGGAAACGTTATTCAATACCATCCAATCGGCTGATGTTGATATACGGAGCTCATTATTTAAAGGTATCGTTTTATCAGGTGGATCTTCAATGTATCCAGGTTTACCATCAAGATTAGAAAAGGAATTAAAACAACTATGGTTAAATAAAGTTTTACATAATGATCCTACAAGATTAGATAAATTCAAAGTGAGAATTGAAGATCCTCCCAGAAGAAGACATATGGTTTTCATTGGTGGTGCTGTTTTAGCAAACATTATGGCGGATAAAATCCATATGTGGATTTCGAAAGAAGAATGGGAAGAACAAGGACCAAGAGTATTGGAAAAATTAGGCCCTCGTTAATATTCATAATGATAAGTTTCATAATTGTATAGATACGACAAAAACGATTGAAGATAAATTAAATGTAGATATTATAATGGTAAATTTCTATTTATATGCACTGGATGCTATGTATGTCTATCTATTATAATTTATCCATAATTAAGAGTTTTAATTTGACTGATGACTGTGGCTACCAATTGGTCATATACTTCTACTGGAATTGGATTTCCACCATTAACCCTACTTTGATAACCAAAATTAACCGACAGATGTATTAAATCCCTTATAAAACTTTCGTTCACGATTTTAGGATCCAAGAAATCAGAATGTAAACATTGCTTTATTGTCCATCTATCATTTGGATTTCGAGCTAAACAATTCTTCATCAATTCGATTGCACTTGCAGGAACTCTAACACCACCAAGCCCCTTCTCAGGAAACTGAATTTTCACTTGGGGATTTATAATTGCCATAATTCTCTGGTTTCCTGAATATCCACCATAAGGGGGTTTTCCATAAATCATTTGATACATGATACAACCACAAGACCAAACATCAGATGGTTTACCAACTTTCCATGTATTTTTTTCAACTCCGGGAAATGGTTGGTTGGTCTCAATTAAAGCTTCCGGCGCCATATAATTTGGTGTACCAATTTGGGATTCTCGATAAATATTGGCCGTATGATCTGGTACCGCATTAGCAATTCCAAAATCAATAATTTTTAACATTCCTTTAACAAACAAAAAATTTGCTGGTTTCAAATCAGAATGGACAATATCAGCCTCATGTACTGCCTGAACACATTTCAACATTTCTACTACATGATACTTTACAAACTGTAAGTCAAGGGTCTTACTTGTGTTGATTCTATTTTGAAAAACATGAGCAAGATCTAATTCTCCACATTCCATCACTAGATAGATTGACCCATCACCTATCGCATGATCAATTAGTTTAACTACTCTATCTGAATGTTTCAATCTCAATAACAAATCAATTTCACCTTTGAACCCTTTAACACAAGAATCATCAAACTGATCAAACCTAACCTTTTTTATTGCAAATAATCTAGTATTAGCAACTGATTTTACTTTATAAACCTTAGAGGATCCACCTCTTCCAAGTAATTCCAATTTCTCATATTCATGACCATTTATAAAGATTAATTTCTTCTTTTTTTCATCTGGCTTTGGAGGATTCTGCAATTTTCCAGCAGGTGTTTGTTCTTGCTGATGTGAATAATCAATTTTCAGTTTCAAAGGGGATTTTTTCATAACATCATCAAAATTATCAGCAAAATTACCATTCAACTTTGGAACTTTAGGTTTTCGAAAATTTTCTTCACTGTTTAAATTACTAGAAGATATCTGTTTCAAAGGAATACGTTTTTGAGCATTGCGATCGGAACTAGAATTCATTTGCTTGTGGAAATTTTCTTGATTTCTTATTTTTTGTTGATCAATTCTTCTTCGAAGTTCTAATTCATTTTCTTTGGATAGTATGTCCTTTCCAGGCGACATTCCTTTTCTATAAATATTTGATTCTAATGATGGGGAAAATCTAGATATAGGATGGCTCTCAGGATTGAATTTTCTATTAGGAGTCACAATGCTACGTGAAGGAATGCTAATGTTGTTAATATCTTTCGAATGGTCAGACGGGATGTGAACCAGCGAATGATAATTATTTGAAAAATTTTCATCATTAAAATTGGGATTTTGATCAACATCAATATTGTAATTCTTTTCGTTATTATTATTAGTATTATAGTTATTATTATTATTATTATTATAGTTATTATTATTATTAATATTATTATTGTTATTATAGTTATTATTATTATTATCAATATCATTAATATTTTGATTATTGATATCGTTATGATTATGACTAGTATTTGATTTATTTTCCAAGGCATTAGATAAATCTTGATCGGGGAGAGAAACTTTTCTAGCACGTTGAGGTGGGCCTAGAACTTTACCCAACCTTCGGATGCTCCTTCTTTTCAACGTATGAATTGATGAGGTTGATTTTGATGGCTCCGATAATAAGGAACTAGATACTTTTAATGAATTAGCTTGTTCTATATCATCTTGGGAGTTATGCAAGGATGTATTGATTGATACATGTGAAGCGAGATGAGAATTATTTCTTGAAGTGAATGAGTTACCTGAAGTGTTAGCAGTACCAGAAACATGAGACAAATTTGATATTGAATTGGGTAAATCTTTTTCGATGTCATTCGAAATTTCCAGTTTTGAATCATTGGTATTACGAAAATGTTGAGACAATCGTTGTTTCAATCGATTTATATTTGGGAAATCATCATCATAAATGCCCGAAACTTGATTATTAGTTATCATAGTTGGACTTTTAGATTTATCATTGAATAATCCAATAGAATATGAACTTAATGCTGGAGGCAAAAAAGTTTTATCATTATCAGGATCATAGTATAATCGAGAATTATCATTTTTACTACTTGAAGATAGCTTGGATTCATATTCCATGATATTTCATGTGTAACAACAATATGATACCTTGAAAGTATTGATGAATTTTAACAAAAATAAAACAAATTCAAAATTTTAAAAACAACAACACCAATAATAGTACAATTATTATCAAAAAACCTAACAATATCACCGTCTAAACCGTCGTATTCTTCAATTTCAATCGTGTATATACTGGTTTTCTATTGTTTACAAACAAAACATTCTTCACTCCGCGCGAGCAAAATGAAAACAAAAAAAATCAAAGTGCGTGCACCAACCAAATTTATTGAATTGCAACCATTTTATATAATAAATAAGCAAAATTCAGGGTATATAATGTTGTTAAGGGAAGAATAAAGTGTATAGAAATAATTTTGAGTGTTTTTTGTATAGGTATTTTAAAAAAAAATTGGTCAAAATATGGTTTTTTGGTTATGTATTTTTCAGAAAAAGACAAACCAATTGAAATGTGGTAGTATTAGGAATCAATGATAACCATTAATATTAGCTTGAGTTGATACTAGTATTGGTTGTAAATAATGTTGTATAATGAAAAAAACAAAAAGAAAATAAAAAAAAAATACAACCACTAACAACCTTACAGATAGGTGAATGAAGGATAGATGTAATGAAGGATTGAAGAAATGAAAGAATAAAAGAATAAAACAATAAGGATTTGAAGGCGTGGTTTTTTTGTTAATTTGTTTTTTTGTTTCTTCCTTTTTTTTTATTGATCTAGAATTATCATTAAAACAGTATTGCTTAAAACCAGTATATCAATCAAGAAACAAAATCAAGAATGTAACAACATTTGTACAAAAAATAACAAATTAACTATTCTCAAACATAAAATGTAACTCACTCTACAACTTACACTATACAACTTACACTCTACAACCTACACTTTACAACCTACTGCACTGTGTATGGTAAGACTTTTTGTTGTAAGTCATAACTGAGTGCAATTGAGTGGCATCGTTTTTCAAAATAGCTTCACTAGCTCAGTTGGTAGAGCGTCAGTCTCATAGGAAATTATTTCTGTGCTATCTGAAGGTCGACAGTTCGAGCCTGCCGTGGAGCATTTGTTTTTTATACCCAAATTTTGTTTTTTTTTTTCAACAATGTCACTACTGTGAATAATATATTGTCCATTATTATCACCAAGACAGAAAGAGTATAATGTTCATTATTACTACAACCAGATATTTTTATGTCTCTTATAACTACAACCAAATATTAGTAAATCAATCATTATAATTATAACAAAATTTTTATGTCAATTACTATTAAAAATCAAATATTATATACTCTATTAATGCTCTATTCTATATCTTTAATCTATTTATATTGTGGGTCTGGATTTTGTTTCTGTTGTTGGGCTTTTAATCTTTTAGCTTGTCTTCTCAATTTGGGTAATTTTCTTCTTCGAGCATTGATGAAGAAATTACTTAATTGATTTGAAGTTAACCCCGTTTGTTGCTTTAACTTTTCCTTTTCGGCATAGCTAGGATATGGATGTTCCAAATTATCTTTTAACCAATTTATAAGTATTGAATAGTGCTCTTCAGATAAATTTTTTCGAGTTCTTATAGAGTTTGAATTTTCAACTTTTTCAATAGTATCTATAGTCAGATGGATGAAACTAGATCCTACAATCGGCGTAGAAGATGTAGATTGTGACTTTGAGCCAATAGAGCTGGTACTAGATTGATTTGAGTCATTTAATGATTGACTACATTTTGAAAATGACTTTTCTTTAAAGGTCGAATTTGATGTCGAACTTTCCATTACGTCAGGAGCTGAGTTATGATAATAAAGCAAGGGGATTTGATCATGTTGATAATAATTAAAACCCCAATGATTTGCAATTGGTTGAAAGTTTGGTAATGATGGTTGTTTGTAGTTGGGATCTATATTTTGATTATAATTGACATTGATACCATCAATACTTGGATATCGACCCGGGGAATGATAATTTATGGGCGGGTATCTTGCCTTAGAAATATCAGTAGAATAACTAATATTAGGGTTAGTGGCCCCTATTTGTTTATCACACCAATTATCATTTAAAACTTTTGATTTATTTTCTTGAGGAGATAAATGGGGGTATGGTGCAACAAAATGGTTGGGAATGATATAGCTGGTGTTGAAAGGATTGTGAACAACAGGGTTAATTTTCTTTCTTTTTACATCAAGATTAAACTGAGAATCACAGTTGTTAACGCCATTATTATTTAACTGATCACTCATATGACATAGGATGGACATGAATGTTCAAACGTATAAGATATCAGTAACGGTTTCAAGTTGGAACAAGTTGATGGGAAGTATGAATTTACGTTTTTGTTGAAAAATTCTGATGAAAACTATTGAAAACCTAAATTTATCCTATTATTTGAATACCTAATATTGAATTACAGAATTTGTTTTCTCCTGGTACTAGATTGACTTTGGAAAGATTGATAAAACAACAAAAGTTATACACTGTCAATGGAGTTCAAAAAATCAATATCAAGCTAGGGTTTTTAGTTTTTGTTTTATTAAAATAAATTAAGCGGTTGTGATGTAATTAATTGATAACGTGTCTTTTCTGTCAAATTGTCTCTATTATCTTAATATGTCTTTATGGATAATGTATATTTAATCATGGCTCAATGTCTATATATATATATTGAGTTTTTACATGCATATTTTACAATTTATTTTTACGCATGCAAGTGAATAAAAATCAGGAGATGAACGATTTTATCTTTAATTGAGGTATTAAAATGACAAAAGTAAATGGATTTAGTAATGTTACATTGCTTTCACAATCTTGTCTCGTATTTCTAATGTTAAAATTTATATTCTATGACGTGATGTGTATAAAAATACATTAGATAAAATTTTCTTGGCGTCTCCCTTCTATGATTCGCCACATCATCATTTTTTTTGTTACTAAAAAATAAATTAACTAAACCAAGACACAATAAAAAACTCATTGGCTTAGGTATTAACATTCTTGTAATCATGACCAAGAATTCATTGGGTATGTTTAAAGTGGCAAAATTTCTTGTCTTAAAATGTTGGGTTTGAACATGATGCTACGACTGTTAAAAACAAAAAAAAAAAACACCTACAACAAAATTTCAACCATGGTTGTGGCGTCAAGTTGAATCTGTCATGCAATCAATTTTTTTATTTATATGTCTTGGAAGGTTTCAATTAAGTTTACTATCAAGAATCAATAAAAATAAGTCTTAATTTAGGTTATAAAAGACATAATTGATTGATAATAAAATATTTTGAAGTTTCTAATTTGAAGTTTCTAGTTTGAAGTGCCTAGTTTGAAGTGCCTAGTTTGAAGTGCCTAGTTTGGAGTTGTTATTAAGTTTCTACTTTGAAGTTACAAGTATTGTTCAAAAGTTTACAACTTTGGTATAAGTTTTCGAGGAATAGACACAAGGATGAAAAATGGGTTATTTTCTAAAAATAAATATAATTAAAGTTATACAAACAAAATTTAAAGTTATAATTTTTTATTAATTTATTTAAGGTATCGTGCATTTAATTGATTATTAATTACAAAGTTACAAATTGTAGTAAGTTTATATTTATTCAATTTTTTCATCTAATCGATTTGTTGTTTATTTGGTTGTTAATTTCTTTAAATTTTTTTTATACTTTTTTTTTTATTCTATCAAATTATCGATATTTTCATTGGTTAGACAAATCTATTAATGAAGTTTTCTTGGATTTGTTAATTATTTTCCTTAATTTTTTTTGTTCTTTTCTCGAATTGACAGCCAATGACCCCCTCTTCACATTATAATTGGTGGTACGAATCTATTAATGAAGTTTTCTTGGATTTGTTAATTATTTTCTTTAATTTTCTTTGTTCTTTTCTCGAATTGACAGCCAATGACCCCCTCTTCACATTATAATTGGTGGTGATATTTATTTTGCGGCAATTATTTTCTTCATCGCATTGTACTACATTAATCCTCACAGATAAGGTGATTTATTGATTTAATTCCACACCAACTCGGGATTCGGGTAATTGATGTATTTATCGCCCATAGTTAATTTTTATTAACTCAATTGTTTTTATGTACCATGTATAGTCTGAAATAATTTTTTCTTCCCCGCCCCTTACCATGTGTTTATCATTTAACCAAGTTTTCGGATATTCTGTAGAAGTTTTGATAATAGTATCCGAATGGCAGGTTTACAAAAACCCGACCCGATACTCCTTAAAAGCATCGGCGTTTTTTTTATCAGATTTGTTGCTCAAGTCTCAATCTCAATTATGATTATTGAAATAAAGTTGAGGCGAGTTTTGTGGCCAGTTTTGTGGCCAGTGTTGTGGCAAGGCAAATAAAATTTTGTACTTTTCTTTAGTTTGTCCATTTGGTTACAAGGATGTTTATGGTATTTGTAAAACTGTTCCTTCTAGTTTGAAGCGCAAAAATTTTTAGTCGGGAGTTATGATGCATCACTACTACGGCCCAGTTGATGCCCACAGCCTGCCTCCAAGATCATCAGGACTTGGTTTGTTTTTATTAGTTGATGTCCTAAGTATTTTTGATGATAATAATTATTATTATATACAATACCATAATTTTTATTTTTATTTTTATTTTTATTATTATTAAATTATTATTATTATTATTAGCAAGATCTCAAATTTGTTCACTACAAGGGGTCTTGTGTCGATATAATCACCCCACAGCAGGGTCCAACAGCAAGTGCACCAGTTCAAGTATCTTAGAGATTGTATTTTCAATATTGAAAACCTTGTGATTAACTATGTTCTTATTGGTTTCTTTTCACTAGATAGTAATGATCCAAATTGATTTGTTTGGTTAAAGTTGAAGCTCACATCTTCCACTTAACTAGATTTCAAAACATTATAACTAGTTTGTATTTATTCTTCGAAAAAGATACATCCCCATTGAAAAGAGCTTTATTAGTGTATACGTTAATCAATTAAATTTGTTCAAATTATCTACTACATTTACTCACTTTATATCTTTGTTGGACCCATTAAAAAAAATTACTACTGAAATTTTTTTTAAATTGACCATGTCAAGGTCACTTCAATGTTTGATACTTCAAGTATAAATTAATTATTATTCTGTATTTACACTTCATTTCAATCAGTTGTTATAAGTTTAACTTAGTTGTTGGTTATCTCCTTGTATTTCCATTTTGGTTATTGGTTTTTCATCTAAAACCGTTTAATTGCGAATGACTCAATCGATTTTGAAAAGTTTCAATTTGATTTTGTAATTAATCAGTTGTTTGTTTCAATGACGTTTTCAAGGGAGTCTTCATTCATTGAGAATGCGTTCGCCAATAGAACCAAAGTTGAAGCTTATACAAACTTCATTATTGCTGTTCAATTGAATAAGATTATCACTCCATCAATACTTTCAAATAGTTTAAGACAATTGATATTAAATAATCCTACATTGGCATTGACTTTGAATTTCAAAAATGATTCGAGGCAATCAGCTATTATAAAACCGGTGGACTTGATTTTGTTTGACGATGTTGTCGAATTCTCCACCATAAATAATCCAATTAATGAATATGAATTAAAACGGTTCAATCAAGTTATATGTCAAGTTGGGATAAACAAACCACTATGGAGGGTTAAGGTTTATCAATATAAAGATATTCAATATATTACTGTTATATGTGAACATACATTATTTGATGGTAATTCGGGAGTTTATTTTCATAAAGATTTAGTTGAAATTTTAGATAAAAATCTTAATCATGATAACTGTATAAATGTTTTATTTGATGTGAATAATGATAGTCATATTTTTGATGAAAATCCACCTTTGTCAGCTCTCCAATTGATTGATCTTTACAATGTTCCGTTCTTAACTCTTTTGAAAATTATCTGGATTCAGACATTATGTCCTAAATGGTTACTAACTTATTGGAGAACTTATTTCAATAAGGATTTACCCAATTTGATTGAAAACCCAGTCTTCAAGTACAAACCCACCAAAAAAATTATTGATTGTAATCATAAATTAATCAATTTGAGTTCAGCTGAAGTTACAACTTTATTCACGAATTTAAAACGCAACAATTTTACATTTACCCCCGTTATTTCAGCATTATCTTGTCAAACATTTACTGATATTATTGCTCCAATTGCTACACCTGGTGTGAAATGGTCAACTTCTGTACAAGTTTTAGTTAATGGAAGAAGATTTTATCCAGGCTTACAAAAACAACTAAAATATACCATTTGCGTTAGTGCAGTTGAAGTTATTCTTGGTCCAATTACAAGATCAAATTTGACTAAATCAATTGATTATGTGAAGCAACAAGTGCAACAAGATATTGAAACAAAATTTAGCTTCAAATTAATGGGGGCTCTCAAATATGCCAATCCTGCAACTCTCTTAGATTCCTTAGTTGGAACCTATTCGAGACCGACTATTGAATTATCGAATTTAGGTAATCAGATAATTAAGACCGAAAATCTTGAAGTCGAAAATATTTGGTTTAGTCAAGATTTAGGAGCTTCTGCTCAAATAGGATATTCAATTATTAGTACAAAAGGTGGCATGAATATAGTATTAGGTGTTGTACCTGAAATATATCATTTGAAGAATGAAAAAGATCAAAAGGTTATTGATTTATATGCTGAAGAATTGAAAAATAGATTGTTGACTTATGGAAACTAATAATATTCCTTTTATAGATAAATATACTTTCGATATACTGTTACATAATATTGAAGATTTAAATACGTACTTAAAATGTATGTTTCTATGAAATTAAAAGCTATGCAATGAAATTGATCCAAAAATTGGTTTCAAAATCCACCTGTCATACTTCTGATCTTATCCACTTCTTCTTGTAATGCTTTCAAGTCATCCAAAATATTTGCTGTACTGTCGCTAGATCCGTTATTAGCATAAAAACTATTATTGATACTGGAATCTTGTTGATTGTAGTTAAAATTATCCGATGGATGAGTAAATTGGTTATTATTGGTCTCTGTAGGTAGATTGAAATATTGTTGATTGTTGAAATCATTTGTGTTTTTATCAAGATGAGTTGAATTATTATAATTTATTTCAACTTTGGGGGGTAATTGAGGTGGTTGATTGTTCAATAGTGATGTTTGCCTTCTCCTAGAAGGTGGTGGAGGTGGTGGAACTCTTGCAGTATTTTCCAATGAGTTTCCAATTGGGGATCTTGATGGTAATGTGTGGCCATTTCTAACTGGCAATTGAACTTGATCGTCATAAACAGAATTTATAGGAGAGCTGGCAGATCTAAGTCTCCGTGAAGGTACTGGCGGTGGCATTGGTTGCCTTTCTGAGAATGATCCGGAGTGAGCTCTGCTATCTGGTTGATGATTTATTCTCGCATTTTGCATAGTATTTGCTAGAGTATTACCAGTCATTTGACTAGTTAAGGATTGTAATGATACCTTGGGAGTATGGTCACTATCAGAATCTGGTGGAGCAAATAGTTTTGCCATATCTGCGGGACCAGTTATGTTTGGCTGTAAAGGAGACAAATTATTTTCTGCCCGTGTATTCAGATTATAATAATGAGCCATTTGTGCTGGACCAGTCATATTTGGTTTTAAGAATTCTTCATTTTGATAATTTGTAGTTTGTAATTGAGCCATTTGTGATGGACCAGTCATATTTGGTTGTAACAAATGTTCAGAAGAATGCATCGAATGTAAACTTGCCGGCAGCCCTCCGATAGAAGCACTATCAACGGAATTCAAATTTTTGAAGTGATTAATTTGTGATTCCATGTCTTTTAATACTTCTGATTCTTCCTGAAGTGATTGGGATTGATTTTTCATTCGATCCAACAATTGATCCATTGGCAAAGAGTAATCAATTTCTGGAGGTCGAGGTGAAGTTGATGGAGATATGAAAGAAGCATCATGAACATCAGTGACAACTTGATCCAGAAATTTAACTGATTTTAATTTTTTTGACTTTTTCTTTTTTGGCGGATCATCAGGTCTTTCTCCAGTCAACAAAAATTTCGTGAAACCATCCAAATCAAGTGGTTTGCCATTTTGGTCGTCAAGGTTACTTGAATTACCTCCGTAATTCGAATTTGCATTATTGGTATCATCATCATTATCATCATCAACATCATCATTTTGTCTTTTCTTGGATAATATTGAAGGAGGACAAGGGACGGGTGCTTTATACTTGATTAATTTTCTTTTTGGTTCTTGACCTAGTATTGTATGACTAATTAATCTTAATAAAGCAAAAAATTCGCCGATATTAATTGACGAAACAATTTTATTGAATAGTTTTTTAATCTTGTCTTTAATGTAATTGGAGATTTTAAAATTATGTAAGAATTGGAATACATCATTCAACGAGATGGTTCGAGAATTTGTTCTTGCTAGTATATCACTATACCATCTCATGTAAGTTTTTGATTCCTGTAAAGTCAATTCTTGAGCGGTTAAACTCAATGGGATTGATGAATCTTCTTCATCACTCGATACAAAGCTTTCCAAACTATCATTATTCCCTTCTTTGAAAAAATCTCGATGATTTCGATTGAACATATTATCACTATTATATCGCAAATCGCTTCGAGATTGAGGTAATGAATTCACTTGATCGGTACTATTGCTTCGATAGAATTGATTATTTCTACTCATATCTTCAAAATGAAACAGGGGTACGGGCGAATCAGTTTTATTGAATAGTTGTTGTTGATGATGATGATTATTTTGCCTTTGATTAAATTGAGGCAAACTATTGGTTTCAAATCGGTTAATATTATCATGTTTAACCATTTCATTGTCGATTTGGTTCATTCCAAATGAAACTAACGGCGCCGGACTAGATGATCCACGATTAATTGGTTCAACATCGTTATTTAGGGGACTAGTTTCGCCATTCTTGCCGTGTAAATTTAGCCAATCAAAACTAGATGCTTCCATTCTAGTTCCACGTCACTGGATCGTCTCTATCGTAGCTGGCAACGATGATTCACTTGATTCTGATCTAAAGACGGTGAGTTGAAGGATTTTATTTTCGTTTCGTTTCCTTTGCGAATGGTTGCAACAACGGTTGAACATCGGCGATAAATGAATTTCTCGATAACTGGAAATATTGGCAACAAAAAGGGGATAGGGTTGAAACGACTGAAACCGGTGTTTGAAGACGATTTGGATGATACCAATGATGACGATTTTGAGACGGTTATGGCTGAAAAAGCTGCTAAAGTTAATAAACAACTACAAGAACCAGGATTACTAGATTCTTACACGGTCGACGAGCTAATTAGCGAGAAAGCTGAACCACCAACGATTCAAGGTCCTAAATATTTGAACCAACTTTTGGAATCCCGTAAACAGCGCATTAATGATCGATTAATTCTGCTTCAGAATAATGTCGATCGAAAAATTGCAAAATTGAATGGTTTGGTGTTTGAATCGCAAGAATACAAGTCCCAAAAGCAAGAAATAGATAGGTTAACTCAAGAAATACGACATCAAGATCAGGAAGATCCCGAACATGGGGAAACCTTTGCAAAAATTGAAAAAATTGAAACAATTGAAAACGTTGAAAATGTTGAAAATTCCGATGACAATCAGTTGATGGAGATTGTAAGCAATCTTATAAAGAGTAAAATTACCAATGAAGACTTGGCTGAGTACAAGAATCGATTTTGGGACCGCCATCCGGAATTGAAAAGATGAATAAAAATACGAAGATTTGACAAAAAGTTATTGATGAAGCAATCAAATGGAAAGTGATATACAGCGGCAGTGAGTACCGTATTTGAAAAGAATTACAATATTGATTGATTAGTAGCGTTCAGATGATTGAAAAATCTTGGTTGGTTAAAGTAGTAATAAAAAATCTGTTTAGTAAGGGCAGTTGGAAAATCTGAAAACAATTCATATTTCGAAACCTGTTTACTGGAAAGATGTCAGAGTTGCATATAGACTGTGCCGTTGTATTTACCGAATTCACGTTTTAAAGGGTTAAAACATAGGAAAACAAGCATATTGACTGCTGCTGTGTCTAATATTTGAATACCACTAAGAAACATAAAGTTGCATATGAGAACTTGCTGAAAAAATCTGAACATAACTAAGTTATTTGAGTTTAATTTCATTACATTGCAATAGTGATTTCAAGTCAAAAGTATAATTTTTTTTCGGTTGGCACTAAGGTTCAAGAAGGTTTACTATTTCAGATCAATCGAACACTGAAACATCCGAAAGACTATGATTTTTTTAAAGAAAATGCATCAAAGAAGTTGTTAAATTCAATTCTATTGAGTTGCGTAAACTTCAAATAACTGCGGTATTGCAATTAAGCTTTAGAGCAATAGTTTCCAAATCTTTTAAGTTTCAATCTACAACGAAAAATTACGTACTAAGTATATATATTTAGTACTAAAAAAACCTGAGATGCAAAGAACCAATATCCCACCCAAATAAAAAAAAAATTAAAATGCATAGAACCCATTTAATGCTAGAATTTTACAGCAAACTTAGATCTAGCTCTCAATTTAGGACCATTTAGGTAGAATAACACAGGAATGGCGATCATAGCTACCGTAATAAATCCTAAAATTGAAGAACCCCAACCAACTGGAAACTTTTCAGAACCTGTATTTTTATACAAGGCATCACCAAACAAAGGAAAAACTGAAGCAATAACAGATCTCCATAAACAATTACTTGCAAACACACTAGCCAAATAAATCGGATCGAAAGATACTGACATATAATTGACTAAGGTTTGAAAGATTAAAAATGCACCAGAAGCAAAAATTGCAGCACCAATCATGGGACTAATCCAATGAATGGACTCGGTTGAAGTCCATGCAAAGAGGAAAACCCCAGTTGGCATTGCAATAGCTCCCACGATAGCCATAGGAATGAAAGTTTCTGGAACAATTTTTTCACCATTTAACAATGGAATAGTAACTAAACCTCTAATGATAGCCACATAAATAATGGCACCAGTTACAATTCCAATCATTAAACTAATATAAGCACAACCCATTGTAACTAAAGTGAAATGATAAGTGTTATAAAATACAATTGGAAATGCTTCAAACCAAAGATACATAATAGCATAAACCAAAGCAATATAAACATTAATTAAAAAAACCACAGGTTCAATAAGTGAGATTTGAAAAGGTCTCCATAAAGTTTCAACAATTAGTTCATGAGTTCTTAATAAATCATTTTCAATTTCACCTTGAGATTTAATTTTTTCATTACCAGTTAAAACTCTCAATCTTTGAGCTTTCCTACGTAATAAAGCTTTACTATAAGTTTCTGGTAGTAAAAAAGCATTAATTAAAAAAGAAAATCCCGAAATTACTCCCATGAAACCAAAAGTCCATCTCCAAGTACCAGAAATGGATACAGCAGCACCAATAAGAGGACCTAATGAAGGACCCATGGTGGCACCAATGGACCAAACAGCAATTCCTACAGGAATATAAGGGACTCTTAAAACATCAGCAAGAGATGCACCACCAGTGGCTAAACAAGGACTTGCAAAAAACCCGGAAAGAAATCGTAAAATACATAACCCCGTAATATTATTAACTAAAGCAGTTGGAATTTGTAGTATAGCGAATATAAATAATGTTGTAATATAAATTGAAGTTCTACCAAATATAGCATTTTCTGACATTGGAGAAAACACCATTGGGCCAAGACCATAACCAATAACAAATAAAGTCAATGGTAACATAGCTACAGTATGACTTACTCCCAAATCATCTATGATTTGTTGAATAGCTGGAGTATAAATAGCAGAACCTAAATAAACACTAGTAGTTAAAAATGCAATTTCACACATAAATATGATTTTATAAAACATGGGCCAATTATAAGGATCATCAGGATCATCATCACCATCCCAATCAACAATAATATATTCAGAAGATAAACTCGAATGTTTATCACCATCTTGTTGTTTGAGTTTTTCTTGTGATAAATGATCGATTTTATCGGAATTACTAGAATTGATTTCCAATATATCATGTTTCGGTTTATCGACTAGATACTTATCAGGTATTATAAAATTTGGTTGTTCTTCTTTATGATTGAAGAATTTGTGTCCTGATAAATGGTAAACAAATCGACCAAAAAGACTATCTCTAACAAATGTAGACATTTAATAAAACGAATGAATGATATTAAAAAAACCTACCTAAAAAGAAAAAAACTACATGATATATATCCCATATTTATACATTAAAGAATTCCACTTAGTCTCATCTCATCTATCAGCATCGGACTTTCCTATTTGAATAATATTTTCCACGTTTAGCCGTTGGTTGCAGCCTTGCTTCTATTTTTTCCAATGGTCCCACGTATGAGCCACAGTTCTTAACCTAACAAAATCTTATATAATTGACAATTACAGTAGATCAATGATGAAATTCTACAACAGTATTCAAAATGGTTGATATATTACGCAAATAAATCTATTATGTAAATTCAAACTGGTTGATAATTTTCTAATTTACTACATTAGAAACTCATTTGTGAAAATTTTTTAGCCAAGTATGAGTCATAATTACCACCCAAACTTGTAATTTTAAAGACAGAGGGAAGAGAGGGAGAAATTGAACCCAAAACCACAAATCAAGTGCAAGAGAATTATGTCAGTTGACGTAATAACTTCACATATT
Organism: Suzukiozyma pseudoglaebosa; assembly: GCA_030705115.1. NCBI lineage: Eukaryota > Fungi > Ascomycota > Pichiomycetes > Serinales > Debaryomycetaceae > Suzukiozyma > Suzukiozyma pseudoglaebosa. The sequence goes on from JANIWI010000094.1 coordinate 45,121, forward strand.
AGGTTTTGTTTAATTATAGTAATCGATATTTTTATTTAATTAATGTAGCATTCGTAACCATGAATTAATATTTTACTTATCATCCATAGATTACAAACATGAGATAAATCAATGATTTACTTAGAATCCATAGACTTACAAACATGAGATAAATCAATGATTTACTTAGAATCCATAGACTTACAAACATGAGATAAATCAATGATTTATTTAGAATCCATAGACTTACAAACGTGAGTCTACAATCTATATTTACTGAAATTACATAGTACTCGTACATTAAGACATTAAGAAGTTTGCAAAATTTAGTACAAAAGATATAATACGATTAAACATTTCAAAAAAAGAAATAAAAAGAAAAAACCAAAAGGTACAGTTTCACCTCAGGTTAAAGCTAATGATCTAATATTCTCATACCAATAAGGCCATTAGTTCAAATCGTATCATAAGAAAAATTCAATCGATAATAATTATTGCCTCCAAAAACGGTCACTCCAATCATATTGCCAAATGTTATTTCTTAGTTCATGTTATTAGCAAAATCGACCCACAAGGTGCAATTCATAAATTGACTCCCCCACTAGTAAATTTGCTATTTATCATTACAATAAGAAATTAATTTTCCAATCACCCACCAATATTGAAATCATTTGAATTATTGATAACTTAATAGATTAAACTTTATTCATTGAATTAATTTGTAAACTTGGAAGGCAATGAGTAATTGTTTTTGTTTTTTAGTTATATTATTTTTTTTTTCTTTTGGTTTTTCTGTGAATTTTATAAATCATCTTAATGCTTCTTGCATAGCTACAGTATCAGTCAAATGCTTTTGAGGAGAAATTCCTTGATTACCAGTATATCGAGGAGTAACTCCAATTGGAGGACCTGACCATTCAGTATCTTCTTCTAAATCTTTTGGTTTGGCTTTACCATTATAATTTTGATAATCTTCGGAAATATTTGAAGTTGCTAAACGTTCGACTTCTTGAGAACTTGGCATAAATATAACTCTTGTTCCTGGAGCTTTAGCCATATTTTGTAAAGCATCCAAATATCTAATTTGCATAGCTGGTTTACTAGCTAAGATATCAGCTGCTTTTCTCATTAATTTAGCAGATTCAACTTCGGCTTTAGCATTAATAATTTTTCCTTCCCCAATTCTTTTAGCTTCAGCAGCCATTGATAAAGATGATTGAACTTTTTCAGGTAAAGTTAAATCTTTAATTAAAATTGATTCAATATTAACCCCCCAATCAAAAGCAGTTTTTGAAATAATATTTTCAATTGCAATAGCAATTTCATCACGTTTTTCAACTACATCTTGTAATGAGCGATTACCAATAACATCACGAAGAGTAGTTTGAGTTCTTTCAACAATAGCCAGATCAATATTGGCAATTGAGAAAATTGCCTTTTGAGGATCAATAATATTATAATAAACTACCGAAGTTATATTAACAGAAACATTATCTTTTGTAAAACAAGTTTGAGCCGGAATTTCACGAATATTAATTTTAATACTAACTCGAGTTAATTTCTCGGACCAAGTATTAACATATGATAAACCTGGTTCAACAGTTCTTGCTAAAGCACCAAAACTTTGAATTAATCCAACTTCACCTTCTTGAACTTCTTTATAAGGATTTGAACAAAGAAAACAAAATACCCCACATGATCCAAACAATCGTCCACAACCAGTTTTAAATGATTGATAACCATTTGGTTTAGGAGTTTTATAAGTTTTAGCAAAATTTTGAACTACCATTTCTGGTTTAAGCGCTGGTTGATTATTAATAGTTTGTTTATATTGAGTAGCATCAAAAGATTCAACTTCTTGATCCCGATTACCATGAGTATCATCACTACTAAGATTATTCATGATTCTATTACTATTAATATTGATTATCTATTCTGTATGATTGACTAATAATCGTTTATCTTTTTTAATTCTATTCTGGGGGGATTCTTGTCGCCATTTATAGTAAACAAAAAAAAAAAAAATATAATTTCGTCGCTTACATAATCAGACATAAAAATTGATAAAGAATAAGAAATGATAAAGAATAAGAAATGGTAAAGAATAAGAAATGATAAAGAATAAGAAACAGTAAAGAATAAGAAATGATAAAGAATAAGAAATATCACAGAATAATAAACAGTAAAGAAAATGTAATTTGGTGTATGATTTTTTTAAAAGTTTTCATTTATGACAGTACAATTTAATTTCTTGTTTAAGTAATTTTGATTTTGATTTTGATTTGATGTAATTTTTTTTTTTTCATTTTGGTTTGTGATTTCTTTGTCACACAAACAACTATGATTGGTAGTTGTAAATGTATTTTATAAGTGGATGACACTGCAATTGATTTTAGTGAACCGTAATTTCGTGAATGACACCTTTCAATTTGGTAATGGTAAGGCTATGGGGCTGAAATCTAATCAATCAGCACAATGACGTAATAGAGATAGTGATAGTTAACCGTATAAGGAAGTAACTATAACATAACTATAACTATACTATACTATAACTATAACGATACTATAACTATAACCATAACTATAGCGATAACTATAACGATAACTATATCGTTATCGTTATAGTTATAGTAGCTACACTAGAAAAAACAAAAATATTTGTTGTATTGCATTATAGAAAACAATAATGTTTGTTTTATTCCTGAGATAATAGTAATGTTTATTGTAAAGTAGTAATATTTATTTATTAGTAGTAATGTTTATTTATTGAATTAATGTTTATTTATTAGTAATGTTCATTTATTAGTATTAATGTTCATTTAATTGACTATCATCATGATTATATGATCTTGGTTTCTTTTTTGTAAACCTTGTAACATTATCCATGGTGATGTCATGATTAATAGTTTATTAACCGTTAACAACCGATGAGAAATATACTAGTACTCAAACAGAAACTATTACATTTTGTGAAACGATACTTTTGATCATGCAACCCATGTGGCCATAACCATGACTGATATTACCCACTTTGTTATAACTGCAATTGCTGATAAATATAACTAATAAGTAAATGTATTTGGTGACACATACCAATCTCATTCAATCATACACTCTACCGTATACAATCAATCATATACAATCAATCATATACACTCTACTCAATCATACACTCTACTCAATCATACACTCTACTCAATCATACACTCTACTCAATCATACACACTCTATTCATTCAATAATACACTCCATCGTATACACTCAATTGTATACACTCAATCGTATACACTCAATCGTATACACTTTAATCAATCATACAGACTCTATTCTATCGTATACACTGTATACACTCTATTCATTCAATCAATCATATACAATCAATCATATACACTCTACTCAATCATACACTCTACTCAATCATACACTCTACTCAATCATACACTCTACTCAATCATACACACTCTATTCATTCAATAATACACTCCATCGTATACACTCAATTGTATACACTCAATCGTATACACTCAATCGTATACACTTTAATCAATCATACAGACTCTATTCTATCGTATACACTGTATACACTCTATTCATTCAATCAATCATATACAATCTCCTCATTCACTCTGCTCGTTTAATGACATAATACTCTTTCCTTCTTTATACCCTTCTCGGTAATTGGCATAAAATTAACTCAAACTGGCAACTATACATAATCCAAACAAAATCTTACTGGGAATCAAAGTTTCACTTCTACAAACCTTTACTTGTCCATTGATTGATTTCAGTCACGGTTTTGGTGCCAACACCATCATTCTTTTCTGAAAACTCATTCTCAGTTCGTTACTATAGATTCACATAAATATCAGTTTAGATAGTAAATAGATTTTTGAGTACATCGACTTTACAATACTGTCGATCCTCAAGCTGGTGATAATTTAGTTGCTCTTCTTGTAGCAATCTTTTGCCACCACACCATACTTGATTTTGGTTGCAAATTCTACTCTTTTGGTTGCAAATTCTACTATTTTGTTTACAAAGTCTACTATTTTGTTTACAAAGTCTATCTTTTGGTTACAAATTCTGAGTCTATTGTTATAAATCATTCCAGAAAACAAATTCTGGCAACAAAAACTTGCTTTTTACATCTTTATCATCATCTTGGTCACCCAAATTTTTCATTTTTAATCGCCAACCTTACCCATTAGACCACATAATGAAACCAATCAAGTCCTATATCTATATACAAACGCTATTATCAATTCTACAATTCTTACCAACACTCTTGAATGTCCATGAAGAAATTAAATAAACTCAAACTCCCAGTATGATTTGTAAATAAACCTTTAACATGAATTTCATATCTTTGATTTGAGTAAATTGTAAAATAAGATGAACATGAACCTACATGGGCTTTTGGTTTGAGTTTCCAGAAATTCGAGTCTACTTGAATGTTAATAAGGGTACTAACTAGTTCCTACAAGGTTTTATAAGAATATAGTTTTTAAATATATATTTCAATATCAACATAAGTATTCAAAAATATCATCTAATTTTGTATTGCCATTATTTACAAAGGTGGTTTGCAATCATTTTTTAATTTATAATTTTAAGTGTTTTTTATAGAATTCAGTGGCTTTATCAACCGCTAAATCAACTTGGTAATCATAGAAATCAAAATGACCTTTATTTTCAACAACAAAGATTTCTTTT